>JAODAL010002235.1:147500-201916 GCA_025379985.1 Phyllomedusa bahiana | reverse complement strand
GCAGGTTTGGGGCTCATGCTGTGGCCCAGGACAGGTATAGTCAATGTCCAGTGAAACTAAAATGGTGGTTGAAAGACTCCTTTTTCCGGCACTTTTTAAATGTGGGGGTCATGCAGGTTTGGGGCTCATGCTGTGGCCCAGGACAGGTATAGTCAATGTCCAGTGAAACTAAAATGGTGGTTGAAAGTCTCCTTTCTCCGGCACTTTTTAAATGTGGGGGTCATGCAGGTTTGGGGCTCATGCTGCGTTCCAGGACAGGGATATTCAATGTCCAGTTCAAGTAAGATGATGGTTCAAATCATACTGCCTTCTGGCGCTTTTTAATTTGTGGGTGATGCAGGTTTAAGGGTCAGGCTGTGGTACAAGACAGGGATAGTGAATGGTCTGTGACTTTTTTTCTGTGACTTTTATAACCTAAGTGTGTTGCCTAAGATGTAGCACGTATCCATTTGACTGTTGTGGATGTTAATTTCAGCTTCTCCAGCCTTGTTTGGGTGTAATAATGAAGGTGTTGTTGCTCTCCCATAGACTTTAATGGTCATCGCGCATAATCGATGCTCACTATCGAAAAACCTTATCGATAGCGGCCGACTATCGACTATCGATCGATCTCGATAGCCAACGCAATCGCTCAACACTAGTCAAAAACCATTCATAGCAATGTCTTATAGACCCTAAATAAATATAAAACACTATGCACAAATCATAATACATACTATGCAGCTTATAAAAAATTCCACACAGTATGTCAATAACATTGCTGGGATAAAATAGTGCCAGTACCACACAGTACCTGGATAGTACTTGTACTAAATGAATTTTGACATAAAGTCAATATACCACAGGAAGGGAGCTTCATGTGTGGCTTTGAAATCAACCATAGTCTAAATACATACATCAGCTTGTCTCAGGACTCTCGCATTCTGAATTTTCTATGCTGCAATATCTACAGAAGACAGAGAAATCCAGGGATGAAATATATTATAAAATTCTAAAATAAAAGTATCGGGAGCTTATTATTTAGAGGGGTGTTCCCAAATGAAAATGCACTTATTAAAGCACATCTTGGTTTATGAAATCTATCTGGGGCTTTGTGCATTAAAAAAGCTAAAATACTTGGTTGTAGTTGCAGTGTTAGCATGCCTCGAGATCAACAGACAATTCTTAGACAAGCCTATGTCTGCAGATTACTCAACACTTTCCTATTATGTAGCCAAGTTAATAAGAAGAATGGAAAGATTAACTCTAAATAATATAAATGTGATCAAAAACAATTGTGTGTGTTTAAATCCCATTACCGGCAGCTTTGTCACATAATGACAAATCTCTGTATGACCAGACCAAATGTTAGTGAACTATATATTTAACCACTTCAGGACCCGGGGTTTTTTTTTGTGACACGTTCATTTTTCCCTCCTCACCTTCTGAAAGCCATAACTTTTTTATTTTTCCACCTACATAGACACATGAGGGCTTTTATTTTGCGGGACAAGATGTACTTTCTAATGGTGTTATTCACTATACTATAGATTATACTGGGAAACCGCAAAAAAATTCCAAGTGGGACAAATTGTGAAAAAAAACGTATTTTTGCCATGTTTCTGGGTGATTTGCTTTTATGGCGTTCAATCTTTGGTAAATATGTGTTATATGTATTCTACAGGTTGTTATGCATCCGGCAATACAATACCAAACATGTACGGTTTTCATTATGCTTTAGTACCATAAAAAAAATTCCAAACATTTTCTATTCTTGAAATTTGCGCCACAGCGCCATTTTCTGCGACCAATAACTTTTTTATACTAACACCTATGGACGTCAGTGAGGGGGCATATTTTGCGGGCTGAAGTGTACTTTTTATCGCTAGCAGTTTGGAATGCATGCGACTTTTTTGATCATTTTTATTCCATTTTTGAGTGACGTAAAATTACCAAAAAACGCAATTTTGGCGTTTGGAATTTTTTTCTTCTACGGTGTTCAGCGTACGGATAAAAAGATGTTTATATTTTTATAGATTGGACTTTTTCGGACGCGGCCGATACCAAATATGTGTAACTTTTTTATTATTTTAATGATTTTATTTGTAAAATGGGAAAGGGCGGGGATTTGAACTTTTAATACTTTTTTTTTTGTACTTTAAAACTTTATTTTTTTTTTTTTTTTACTGTAACATTTAGTCCCCCTATAGTGCTTGACCACTAGGGGGCGCGATTGTTAATACAACCTAATGCATTGCTTAGGCATTGCATTAGGGTGTACAAAGATGGCGGTTTCCCACTTCCTAGTCTTGCGGACGGAAGTGGGGCAAACCGGCAAGGGTAAGGTTGTCGGGGAGCCTTACAAGCTTCCACACCACATGCCTGGTGTATCGGATCGGCGCAGCATAGCTGCGCTGTTATGCCGATCACCGCCCGTATCGGTGCGCGCAACGATCGGCGTTATTTCAGACGCCGGGTTGCCATCTTTGCCGCGGCGCCTGATGGGTAAACAGCGCCAGCGGTAGGACGCCACCTGCCGGCGCTGTTACTGCCGGGTGTTAGCTCGGCGATTTGCCGCTAACACCGCCGGCTGTGCGGGGGGGTCGCGGAGCGGGTGTGTTCCCCCTGCAAAGCCCCTTAGCGGCCCTAGGATGTACTGATACGCCCAAGGTCGTTAAGGGGTTAAAATGTAGACACCAGGCCGAAAACAGACAAGGAGTGCACTCAATAGAAAATCCCTACAAAGTCTTAAATGAAACATAACCTGCCAAAAAAACGGGATGATGTCCCAACAGACGCTCCCGTCGGAACTAACCCTTACAATAATCCTAGGCATCATCAAACGCAGCCCCTCCAGCTGTTGGGAAACTACAACTCCCCTATCATGATTTATATAATCTATTAACAGTTAGGGAATGAGGGAGTAGTTGTAGTTTCCAACAGAGGGGAGGGCCGCAGTTTGAGGATGCCGCACTAATCTGACCCTATGACACCCACATGTTCCCAACATGTTTCAACCCTCCAAAGATGTCAAAAAATGGTTTCCTCGGGGGACAATTTATAAAGGGAGAAGAATTATCAGGGGGGTTTCTAATATAAGCATAACACAAGGGTATTACAGAGTATATAGTTCACTAATAAAACAGGTATTAGAGACAGGAAGGAGGGAAAAGTGAATGAAACCAATATACCGCACAACACACACCTCAAATGAACACCTAAATTTTGTGCACCTATACATAAAAAGTAAAATATGCAGCCACAACAAGAATGTTAATTAGAGATGGGCGAAATTCGATTCTAAACCAAGTGGAAATTCGTTTAGAATTTCAGGGAAAACTTCGTGTTCGGTACGAAGTCGAACTTTGGGGTACTTGGCCTGTGTAGAGTGTGCTTTGGATTGCATAAAATGGCCTGCTGAGCACATGGCGCTACATGAGGCAAAGCACTTGGGAGGAAGAGGGCATAGCCTGCATGACATGTGCAGAGATGAAGCCATTCAGAGGACCGGCAGGGATTCTGTGACATCACCGCATCTATTATAAGTCCGGGCGCGACGCGGAGCTCACAGCTCCTCTCACTGTGCTACATTCAGGGAAGGTGCTGCGCGGGCTGATAGCTTCTTAGAAAGAATTGATTTTTATATAGCGATTCTGTGGAGTAGTCTCTGCTTGTTCTCAGAGACTGTTCTCTTATTGTCTATTTCTAATTATTTGGGGGTATTTGGATCTGTAATCCTGTGTGCGTCCACTGCAGCTGCATATACATTCAATATCCAAGTGGGATCTAAGCCAGTTCCTGTTGTTTTCATTTAAAGAAAACAGGCGTTTTTTACAATACAAATACCACCGTCATTTTTCGGGCCTGGCTCATATTCGATTGCGTAATTTTACATCCAGGG
Source organism: Phyllomedusa bahiana (assembly GCA_025379985.1). Lineage (NCBI taxonomy): Eukaryota > Metazoa > Chordata > Amphibia > Anura > Hylidae > Phyllomedusa > Phyllomedusa bahiana. The sequence continues at coordinate 198,036 of JAODAL010002235.1, read as the reverse complement.
GTTAATTAAGGTTGTTTGCTGGTGTGTGACCCCAAGAAACGTTCTTTTTCAACGTCAAAATATATAAATTTTTCTGTAGCCTAATTACAAGACAAAGGGTAATTACAAAACTGTTATTCTTGTTGTTGTGTGGCGTATGTCAAACACGACAATTGTAACAGGCTACAAAAGCGACTTGGTTTGTGAGGGCTCAATTCTTTGGCGCAAATTACATCCAGGGGGTAATTTAAGCGTTGTCTTGCTGGTGTGCTGACCCCAAGAAAACCGGGTTGCTTTTTCAACGCCAAAATATATAAATTTTTCCTGTAGCCTTAATTCAAAGCAAAGGTTAATTACAAAACTGTATCTTTGTTGTTGTGGCGTAGAAAAAACACGCAATGGTAACACGCTTCAAGCTACTATTTTGTTGCTGGCTCCAATTTCTTTTGGCGCAATTTACATCCAGGGGTTTAATTAAGCGTTGTTTCTGCTGGTGATTGTTGACCCTAGAAAACCGTCTTTTTCAACGCCAAAATATGAATGTTTTCCTGTAGCCTTATTCACAGCAAAGGTAATTACAAACTGTATCTCTGTTGGTTGTGGCGTAGAAAAACACACAATTGTAACACGCTACAAAGTATAGGTTTGTTGCGCTCAATTCTTTGGCGCAATTTACATCCAGGGGTTAATTTGCGTTGGTGTTGTGGTGTGCTGACACCAAGAAACCGTCTCCTTTTTTCTAAACGCCAATAAATTTATAAATTTTCCTGTAGCCTAATTTACAAGCAAGGTTAATTACAAACTGTTTCTCTGTTGTGTGGCATGGAAAAAACACGCAATTGTAACATGCTACAAAGCTACTAGTTTTGTGCGGTCAATTCTTTGCGCAATTTACATCCAGGGCAGGTGTTAATTAATCGTTGTTTTGCTGGTAGTGCTGACCCAAAGAAACCGTCTTTTTCAACGCAAAATATATAATTTTCTGTTGCTAATTCTCTAAGCAAAGGTTAATTACAACTGTTATCGTTGTTGGTGTGGCGTAGAAAACCACGCAATTGTAACACGCTACAAAGTATATTTTGTGGGGCTCAATTCTTTGGCGCACAATTTTCATCCAGGGTTCATTAAGCGTGTTTTGCTGGTGTGCTGACCCAAGAACCGTCTTTTTCAACGCCAAATTATAGAAATTTTCCTGTAGCCTAATTCACATGCAAAGGTTAATTTACAACTGTATCTCTTGTTGTGTGGCGTAGAAAACACGTCAATTGTAAACGTTTTCAAAAGCTATTGGTTTGTGGGGCTCAATTCTTTGGCGCAATTTTCATCCTGGGGTTAATTAAGCGTAGTTTTGCTGGTGTGCTGACCCAAGAAACGTCTTTTTCAACGCCAAAATATATAATTTTTCCTGTAGCCTAATCACATGCAAGTTTAATACAACTGTATCTCTTGTTGTGTGGCGTAGAAAAAACGCAATGGTATTCACGCTATCAAAGCTACTATTTTGTGGGGCTCAATTCTTTGGGCAATTTACTCCAGGGCTTAAATTAAGCGTTGTTTTGCTGGTGTGCTTGGGACCCCAAGAAACCGTCTTTTTCAACGCCGCAATATATAAATTTTTTCCTTGTCGGCCTATTCACAAGCAAAGGTTAATTACAACTGTTATCATCTTGTTTGGCGCAATGTGTGGGTAGAATAATACGCAATTGAACACGCTTACAAAGCTACTAGTTTGTGCGGCCTCAATTCGTTGGCCAATTTACATCCAGGGGTTAATTAAGCGCTGTTTTGCTGGTGTGCTGACCCCAGAAAACCGGCTTTTTCAATCGCCAAAAGATATAAATTTTTCCTGTAGCCTAATTCACAGGAAAGGGTAATGTACAACTGTATTCTTGTTGTGTGGCGTAGAAAACACGCATTGTAAACACGCTTCAAAAGCTATAGTTTGTGCGGCTCTACTTCTTTGCGCAATTTTCATCCAGGGGTTAATTAAGCGTTGTTTTGCTGTGTGCTGAACCCAAGGAAACCGTCTTTTTCAACGCACAAAATATCTACCATTTTTCCTGTAGCCTAATTACAAGCTAGGTTAATTACAAACTGTATCTCTTTGTTGTGTGGCGTAGAAAACACGCATAAGTGTAACACTGCTACAAAAGCTACTAGTTTGTGGGCTCAATTCTTTGGCGCAATTTACTTCCAGGGGTTAATTATGAATTGTTTTGCTGGTGTGCTTACAAAAATATACCGTCTTTTTCAACGCCAAAATATATACATTTTTTTCCTGTAGCCTAATTCATGTTGCCGCAAGGTTAATTAAGCGGTTTGTGCTTTTACATTAGTAAAACACACAGTGTTTGTAAACGACACATTACTAAGTAAATTTTTCTGGCCTTGTGGTAGCGCAATATTTATATCCAAGGGGTTACCCAAGCTTGTTCTGGTTCATTTGGACATTGTCAAATACCGGGTGTATATTTATCATATTACAGATATAATCATCAAACAGGTCTGTACATTTAGAACAAACAGTAGTCAGGACAGACGAGGTGGCAGGCTCTGCACTGCTAAGTGCAGTGGCACAAACATCCTGGAACAGCCCAGGTTGCAGCACAGCAAGGGGACGTGCAGCAGGGGTCACTCGGTTGAGGCCACAACTGCGCTGTCATCTAGGCCGGTGTTGTTCAGCAAACCCAAGGGTTCTTGATTGGCTTTTTGACTAGGTATCCTCTTCCTCCCAGATGCATCTGACATTGACATTTAGTTGGCATGCCCTGGGGGAGCGGTGTCAGCGGCTCCTCATCTGTCCTAGCCCGCCTTGTTCCATCGTTCCTCTCAGCCAGAGATACTTCTATTGTGGTCTGGCTCAGCGCCACTGATATAGCGAGGATGAACAAATTTGATGGAGGGCAGTCAGCAGCTACTTGCAGCGACGAATTGGGGCCAATATCGCCTGCTTTCTTGCAGTAGGCGGCAAAAGTATAGATGTGGAGTGTTGGCATGGGGGAGGTTGGGTCATGTTGTGAGGAGGTCAGCCTCAGCATTACAAGACGGTGATGAGGACAGCAGGACGATGAAAACACAAATTGTTGTTGATGTAGCCCGCCGCACTTGGGAGCCGGGTGAGGCAGGGCTTCATCAGATGTCAGGATGAATGGGGCGTCGTTTGCGCGTCAGGCAGCGTGCAGCGCAGCCAGCAATGTGGGTCGTGGTGTGGCCGTGGGTCAGAAGGATAAAGCAGCAGGCGTGAGTTCGGAGCATGCGGCCAAGGGTAAAAAACCCGCTTCGCAGGTCCAAGAAAGTAGCAGCACAGGGCTCAGCGATTTAAGGGGCAGCGGCGGCCTGTAGTCACTCAGTGTGGAGCGTTGGCGGTAAAATCCGATATCGGCGGCTAGTTGTGGTGGGGGCTGTGCCGTTCCTTTGCTAGACTAAACGGAGGAGCCGGAATATGGGTATATGTAGAATCTGTGGGCAGAATGTGATAGCGTGGCACAGGGAGACGATGCTTAACGTTGGCACCAGGCCCTGCGCCAACACATGCAGCTGTCACCATCCGGTGGCCGGGAGTAACGTGGCTCGATGTGGTGGCCATCTGCCGCCGCAGCAACGAGCAGCAGCGCAGCGCCCTAGTGGCATGGCATGCAATCGCTGCCAATCATTGGCTCCACCACCTCCTGCAGAAGGAGCGTTTCTCCTTTGACATCATCTCCGGTTCAGTTGCTCCTGATTCTCGCTAATCATGGGCCAGCAGTCGTTCAGACGTGGGATTGCAAGAGTCAACAGTATGCGTGTCTCCAACCATCCTAAGGTGCAGACAGGGGACCGTGCTGCCTGTCCAAAGTTGTGTACTGCAGTCGCCTACCTTTCCTAAATGGTAGACTCGGCATGTTCATAGAACTAATGGCTTGTTGCCGAGCGAGATGGAGAGTTCCAAGCCGTAATTCTTTATCCAACAAAATGCAGTACCCAGCCCTTCATAAATTTGTAGAACAGAAGGTGGGTCAGTCCTCGAGATTATTGGTTTGTTCCAAGGTGCACGGCCAGCGCGGACGTCTGGAAGTTGTAACTACGGTCAGGGCCAGTTACCTGTCCCTTTACGGGCCCACAGGTGAATGTGTTCAGCCCAGGCATCACAACTAAACTTGGACAGGAGACGCCGCGTATCTGCCTCACGTTGCAAACTGCTGCACCGTGCGCCATTGTCCGACTCCTCCTCTTCCACCACCACCACCATCTCAGCCTCCACAAGTATGCTTCCATCATACCACATGTGTAGGGCACAGCGGTGTCACGCAGGCTTGCCTCGGCGAAAAAGAACGAAGTCACACAGGGGAGGAATGCTCCGCGTCATGCAACAAGAAATCGATGTGTGGCTTTCTCCGCGCCAACTGCAAATCGGAACCATGGTGACGGCAATGGGAGGGAACTGGTGTCCCGCTGCACCGAGGAGGGATGGTCATGCGCCCTGCTTGGCGCTCGTGTTCGGTCTGGTTGTGAAAAAGGTTCTGAAGTCTTCCACCGTATCTTCTGATCATTCTGAAAGATGGCCTACGAACTGTGCATGCACTTTATTCCATTTCGTACAAAGCAGGAAACACCACTTCTCGAGTTGCAGCGGGCAGAAGGCCTCCCCCTTCAACACTCTGATATGCGATGTTTCCACCGCTGGTATTCCAGCCTGCACATGTTGAGACGATGTATGAACAGAGAAAGGCTCATCTAACGATTTTTTGATGATCCAGGCAGACAGAAGTACTCTGTGTAACTTTCGATTGTCAGCCTAGTGGCAGCTCAGCGTGAAACTTGCCGTTTGTTGACGGCCCATTCGAGGGGAGGCGACGATATTTGTCAGTCGCCAGGACTAGAGGATGAATAACATCATTCCACTGCTTCATGGCCTGGACCAGATGCTGAAAAATGTCTGGGCAGGGGACTGGGAGACATGGCGACTACATCTCGTGGCCACATGAGTCCGTGGGGACTCAAATGGAGGAGTCGGAGGAGGACATTGGAGCTGAAGCATTGTCTGGTGAAATGAGTGGATTTTTCTACCCAGGTGACCAAGAGAGGAGGAGCAGGTGCAGCTGGAGGAGGTGGATGGTGGATGAGGAAGACGAGGCTGATGACCCCAAGCAATGTGGCAGTATACAGTGGATATGGAGGCAGGGAGCCCCTCGGAGTCAATTGTGCAGATGCCAGCAGCATGCTTATTTGCCTGGCTAGTGACAGCCGAATAGTCAGCATACGGCAGAGGGATGACTTCTGCTCCCACCATATTGGACCCTCGCTACCGGTCCAAAAAATGGGAGCCTTTTTCCCAGCTATTGAGAGGAGAGAGACAAACTCATAATACTTATGGAAATCCTTCCGTAATCTGTTGGCTGCTGCCTATGTGCGGCATCATCCCTCTCTGACAGGTCTGACCGGGGGGTCCTCCGCGCACGTACTACTGCCGCGGCTGCTGGGGATAGGTGGGGGGGTAGGAGCAGTACCAGCTCCATCAGTAGTAACTAAGTCTGGAGTCATGATGAGAAGCTCCTTCACCCGCCTAGTGAGGAGTGGCAAGTCGCCAGGCAAGCAGCAGCAGTACCTGGAGCAGTCCCTGAACCAAACAGGGTTGTGGCCTACTTGGACAGCACTCTGCCACCTCAGTTAGAGATCGCTGGACTACTGGGCAGCCTAACTGGATGTGGTGGCCGAAACTTGCCGAAGTTGCAGTGGAGAAGCTGTCCTGTCGGCCAGTAGGTGTGGAATCAGAGCGGGTGTTCAGTGCGGGGGGGGACATAGTTACCCAAGGAGGAAACCCGCTTGTCCACGGATATGTGGATCGGACTGACCTTTGTCAAGATTGAATCAGGAGTGGATCGGCCAGGATTTCACACACCAATGCCATAGGTGGCAGTCTGGGTTCAAACTACCTGCCTCAGCCACTTTTCTGTGCCGCTCAACCGCCTGATGCCACACTTTATGCTGACATTTTCTCCATTGCCTACCACCATCTTTACCTGGGGACTGGTATTGCCACCCACTCAAAACACTCTGTCATTGGCCCACTCTATTGTCCTCATGCTGCTGCTGACGTGTTGCTGTTGCCATGACATCCACACTGTGTCCTTTGTGCCACTGTATGACCTCATGTGCTCGCTGTGGCTGCTGCCATGTCTCCATCACTGTGTCATTGTGCCACTGCCTGGACCTCATGCTTGCTGCCGCCTGTGACCTCCGCTCTCGTCATGGTGCCACTCTGTGGCTTCCTCCTGTTTTGCCACCTCCAGAATCTGAATGTCATGTGCCACTGCCTGATCTCATGCTGACTGCCTGTCGTGGACCTCCAACTGTGTAAATTGTGCACTCTGTGGCCTAATACTGTTTTGCCGCCTCCAGAATGTCATTGTGCCACTGCTGATCTCGTGTGCTGCATGTCGTGACATCCTCTCTGTATCATTGTGGCCACTCTGTGGCCTAATACTGTTTAAGCCCGCCGCCAGAATGTCATTGTGCCTCTGCCTAGATCTCATTATGCTGACGCCGGTGGACCTCCAACACTCGTGTTGATTGTGCCACTTCTGTGGGGCCTTAATACTGTTTTGCGCTCCCAGATTCATTGTGCCAATGCCTGTCTCATGCTGGCTGCTGTCGTGACCTCCACACTGTATCATTGTGGCACTCTGTGGCCTAATACTGTTTGCCGCCTCCTGAATGTCATTGTGCCACTGCCCCTCGATTCTCATGCTGCTGCTGTCGTTCTTTCTGACCTCCACACTGTATCATTGTGCCACTCTGCGGCCTTCTACTGTTTTGCCACCTCCAGAATGTCATTATGCACTGGCTGACCTACATACTGCTGCCGCCGTGGGACCATCCACACTGTGTGATTGTGCACTCTGTGGCCTAAATACTGTTTTGCCGCCTCAGAATGTCGATTGTGGCCACTGCTGTCTCATACTGCTGCCGCCGTGTCCTCCACACTGGTGATTGTGCCACTCTGGTGGCCCTATTCTGTTTCGCCGCCTCAGCAATGTCATTGTGCAGCTGCCTGATCTCATACTGCTGCCGCCGGTGACGCTCCATCACTGTGTGATTGTGCCACTCTGTGGCCTATTACTGTTTTCCGCACTCCTGAATGTCATGTGCCACTGCCCTGATCTCATGCTGCTGCGCTGTCGTGACCTCACACTGTATCATTGTGCCTATCTGTGGCCTAATTACTGTTTAGCAGACTCCTGAATGTCATTGTGTGCCACTGACTGACCTCATAATGCTGACGCCGTGACCACCACACAGTCTGATAGTGCCACTCTTGTGCGCTATACTGTTTTGCCGCCTCCAGAATGTCATCTTGTGCCACTCCTGATCTCATGCCTGCTGACTGTCAGGTGTCCTCCACACTGTATCATTGTTGCCACTCTGTGGCCCCTATTACTGTTTTGCCGCCTCCAGTATGTCATGTGCCATGCCTGATTCATGCTGCTGCTTCGTGACTCCTTCCACACTGTATCATGTGCCACTCTTGTGGCCTAATTACTGTTTTGCCGCCTCCAGATGTCATTGGTTCCACGGCTTATCTCATGCTGCTGCTGTCGTGACCACTCCACACTGTGGTGATTGTGGCCATTGTGGCTTCCTTCGGTTTTGCCACTCCAGAATGTCATTGTGCCACTGCCTGACCTTACATACTGCTGCCGCCGTGACCTCGCTCTCAGGTCATTGGTGCCCACTCTTGGTTCCTCGTGTTTTGCCAACTCCAAGAGATGTCATTGTGCACACTGCCTGACCTCATGCTGCTGTGGGCTGCCGCCGTCACCTCCACACTTGTCACTATTGTCTGCCACCTGAGCTCTCAGCTTGTTTTTTTCCAGCTTTCGTGGCATGACTTTATCAGGCTAATTCCCGCTTGAGTTTTTAATTGGTCAGTTTTGCCCTCTTATGTTGCCCAGGAATTTTATAGTGAAGCGATTTCTAGAGCCGGGGCAGTCATCGTTGTGGTCATACTAAAACACAAACATTGTTGAAGACCAAACCAAGCTCCCTCTTGCATATTTAAGCATGGCAACAACGTGTTACAGCACCTGGCAGGCTCTGTGCAGCCTGCAATGCGCTTTTTAAACGCGATTAGTGCCAATGTTAATTCGGAACGAAAACTAATTTTGTCGGAAAATTCGGCGAAGTGACCGAATCGAATTTTTGAGAAATGTCGCCCTCCCTCTTTGATAACAATTTACCTAAGGAGTGTGGTTGATCAATAGTCCAGAAAAGATGATTGGACTCAAGATGGTAAATTATGTCAACAGGGAGACTTACAGACCGCACAAGGGGGAAGTGTCCACCGATAGTGATTATCTCAATAACAAGACACACACTGATGCCAAATATAGTGTCACAACATCTTACCATCAATATCGCCATCAATATCGCCTAGAATGGACAAGTTTATCTATAAGACAAAGGAGATAAAAATCTCGTCAACTTTGAGAAAGACAATGCAATCTTCCAAAAAGGATAAAGTTGAAATAGAGAATTACCTCAAATGGTGGATAAGAAATCACCTGCAAGTCCATAGTTTTAAGAGGACTCTGAGAATAAATCTTCTCAGTCTGTCCTACCAGAATTCCAAATTGCTAACCCCCCACTCTCTAGCTCACACATTTCTGTCACTTCTTACAATTCAGCACTTATCTGTATATAGATATACTGTCTGGGTGGCAGGTTCATTCGAATTCTATATAAACCACACCATATTTATGTCACATGGTTTGACCATTGTAAACCTAATACTTCTTACCCTTCGTCTCACCCGTACACCATAATAGATTGTAAGCTCTTGCGAGAAGGGGCCCTCACACCTTGTGTCTCATCTGTAAGTAGCTTTTCACTGTGTAACGTCTGTCTTTCTGTCTGTTCCTATACCCTCTAAATTGTAAAGTGCTGCAGAATATGTTGGCGCTATATAAATAAAGGTTATTTTTATTATTATAGTATATGTAAACTTCTGGTTTTAACTGTATATAAAGCATCTTAAGTACAGGAAGTGTCCAAATAAGAGTATAAGAAATGAAAAAAGATAACACTTCATAGGAGACTTCACACCTCAAAATAAAGTGAATCAAAGGAAACAGCAAATGAAATTAAAAACAATTAGATACAGTCTCATATCAAGAGTTATTTTTTTAATTATTTAATAAAATGTAAATGTAGGCAAAAATCTATAAAGAAAAAAAAGGCCCCTATGTTACATTTATAATACTGGTGTATTCTTATGTAGCAGAGGGGTCTTTGGGCCACATGAGGCTCCAGGGCCCGATAGCAACTGTTACATTTGCACCCCCTCACTGCATGTGTTTTAGAAGCAAGGCGATGACTGCTGTAGAAGATGTGGTATTACCAAGCTTTCCTGACTTGAACCCAGTAAAGCATCTGTGGGATCACCTTGATCGTTGTGTTTGTTCTATGGATCTTCCCCATGCACCCTCCTGGGTACTGGATAGCTTATTAATCATTCAGGGAAGCTGAATTACGTTACAGATCCCCCACCAGTTGTCACCCAGCTATTTATGCTTTTGAATGTGTGCAGTGATACATTGTAATGATGGATACATTCACAAAGCTAGTGGGAGATGCAAAAAGGGTGTTTAGATCAGCAGCTTTGCCCTTGCTGCACCTGATCAGATCTCTGTGCCGAGTCTGCTGATGCATCATCTACATGTCTTATACTTGCCAAATTATCTTTAGGCAGATTCATGCCCTGCAGAATTTTTTTTTGTAAGCTATGCCCTCTTTTTACAGAGGACACTCCCATTTTTACGGGCCACTTAGTAATTAATTTGTTTGTGTTTACAGGCCTTTGTTCACATCCATAAAAAATAATTGCTACTTTAAAAACATCATTCCATTTTTATGTTACAATATCCTGAAGTTGTGTAAGGTTTTCTTCTTTTCTGTGGTATACATTAATGTAACATTTTGGGTTATATTTTTGTTTTGTGAGCCTGAATGAACCAAAGAAATTGTAATTCTGGTATTATTGGGCTTTTGTGTGTTTGTCATTTACCATATGGATTAAATAACATTTATTTTATAGACTGTAGAATTGTTATGGACACATCAATACCTATTGTTTGTATTACATTTTTTTATTTGGGAAACATGGGTGGTGTATATTGTTTTTCTATTTTATTATTTAAAAAAACTTTTTTTTTTTTTTTTTTACTGTTAATAACAGCACTTACAATACATATAATACTACTACTATATTTTATGTTTGCCACTAGGTTTCTGGACAGGGCTAAATAAGCTCCTGTTCACAAAATATCCAAAGGCTATTATTTGCAATTTGGCTGCTGTGACAACCGGCGGCAGAGTGATGAAGGTTGACTGAGGGAACACTCTCCCTCTGTCATCCACCCTAATGCTACGACATCTATGGGGTTAAGTGACTGGGATCAGAGATAGCTAGTATACTTACCTGTAGTATTTTAGTAAACAGCTTTAAAATGAAATTTTTAGTTTTATTTATTATGTGATTTAACTTTAAATGAGGTTATAGCTTTCAACAGGGAATTGTAACTAAAGACTACAGTATTACCAAGTATGTTGCTGTTCTTATTCTGTTTCCTTTCCCAGTTAGAGTATTTCTTATCTCGTGCTTGTTTACACAATTTTCTAGAGTTACCGACCACCGATCTCTGTGCTCTAGCAGCCCTGGCTGGAATAGGAATGTCACCCCCCACTGTGTCTTATCAGCAGCACAGGAGTTTATCTATGTTACTAACAAACTTTAACCCTTTTTAGCTCCATAGTCTTGTGCCCTGCTGTTAAAAAAATCATCTTTTACCAATGTCCCACTAACAGACTTGGCTAGGAACAACAAAGCTGATATGCCAATCACTACTATAGAACAACCCACAGCCTGACCAGGAATTGTGAGCCTGAAGCTGACGATGAACAGTAGGCTCTATGAAACAGCATTGAGAGAACACCTCTTTAGCCACTTACACAATTTTGACCTCTATGACAGAGTCCCATTTTTCAGACCTGATGTCTCACTTTATGTGGGAATAAAGTTTTAATTTTTTTTACCTTTTCATGTGATAAAGACATTTTGTCATGCAAAAAAATGACACATTATTTTTCCATATAAGGAATTGTGTAAGGTTTTTTTTTAAAGGGTTTTTTTTTACATTTTTCTGACATTTTCTTTAGTATGACTTTGGGGTTTACATGACTTTTTGATCATTTTTAATTCCATTTTATGTGGAGTGGGATGACAAAAAATTACAGTTCTGCTATTGTTTCTTTTGTTTTTTTACACTGTTCATCATACAGGTTAAATAACATGACAAATTTATAGGCTAGGTCATCATTACTTATGACTAGAGATGGGCGAATTTCTCAAAAAATCGTCAAATTTTCCGACAAAATCTGTTTCGTCCCGAATTACTTCTGGACGAATCGCGTTAAAAGACAGCTATTTCCTGGCTGCACAGAGCCTGTAGGGTGCTATAGAACATTGTGCCATGCTTAAATATGCAGAGGGAGCTAGGTTTGGTCTTCATACAATGCTGTGTTTTAGTATGACACGCACATGACTGCCGTCGCTATTAGAATCGCTTCACCCTTCAATTCCCTGGGCACTTACGGTGGCAAAACTGACCAAAACACTGAAGCGGGAGAGCAGCCTGATAAAGTCATGGCAGCGCCAGCTGGAAAAAAAAAAGATGAGGGCTAAGATCCTACCATAGCATCAAAGAACACAGTAGTAGGTTACTGGAGCCGCCACAGATCGCAGCACAGTAAGGGGACGTCACAGCAGGAGTCACCCTGCGAGGTCACAGCATCTGGTTAGAGATGGGCGAATCGATTCTAACGAAGTGGAATTCGTTTAGAATTTCAGGAAAACTTCGGTTCTGAACGAAGTCGAAGTTTGGGGTACTTCGGGTGAACGAAGTGTGCTTTTGATTGATAAAATGGCTGCGAACACATGGCGCTACATGGGGCAAAGCACTCTGGGAGGAAGAAGGGCATAGCCTGCATGACATGTGCAGAGATGAAGCCAATCAGAGACCGGCGGGATTCTGTGACATCACCGCACTATATAAGTCCGGGCGCGACGCTGGGAGCTCATACCGCTCTCACTGTACTGATCAGGGAAGGTGCTGCCGCGGCTGATTGCTCTTACTGAAGAATTGATTTTTATACAACGATTTTTGTGGGGTGTCTCAGCATGTCTCAGAGACTGTTCTCTTAATGTTCTATTTCTGATTTTTTGGGGGTATTGGATCTGAAGTCCAGTGTGCGTCCACTGCAGCTGCATATACATTTTAATGCTATCTGCTCACAGCAATATCCAAGGGGGATCTAATCCAGTTCCTGTTGTATTCATTTAAAGAAACAGCGTTTTTACAATACAAATACCACTTCATTTTTGGCTGCTCAATTCTATTGCGCAATTTACATCCAGGGGTTAATTAAGCGTTGTTTTGCTGGTGTGCTGACCCCAAGAAACCGTCATTTTCAACGCCAAAATATATACATTTTTCCTGTAGCATAATTCACAAGCGAAGGTTAATTACAATTTTATCTCTTGTTGTGTGGCGTAGAAAACACGCAATTGTAACACGCTACAAAGCTACTAGTTTGTGGTTGCTCAATTCTTTTGCGCAATTTACATCCAGAGGTTAATTAAGCGTTGTTTTGCTGGTGTGCTGACCCCAAGAAACCGTCATTTTCAATGCCAAAATATATACATTTTTCCTGTAGCATAATTCACAAGCGAAGGTTAATTACAATTTTATCTCTTGTTGTGTGGCGTAGAAAACACGCAATTGTAACACGCTACAAAGCTACTAGTTTGTGGTGGCCCAATTGTTTGGCGCAATTTACATCCAGGGGTTAATTAAGCGTTGTTTTGCTGGTGTGCTGACCCCAAGAAACCGTCATTTTCAACGCCAAAATATATATACATTTTTCCTGTAGCATAATTCACAAGCGAAGGTTAATTACAATTTATCTCTTGTTGTGTGGCGTAGAAAACACGCAATTGTAACACGCTACAAAGCTACTAGTTTGTGGTTGCTCAATTCTTTTGCGCAATTTACATCCAGGGGTTAATTAAGCATTGTTTTGCTGGTGTGCTGACCCCAAGAAACCGTCATTTTCAATGCCAAAATATATACATTTTTCCTGTAGCATAATTCACAAGCGAAGGTTAATTACAATTTTATCTCTTGTTGTGTGGCGTAGAAAACACGCAATTGTAACACGCTACAAAGCTACTAGTTTGTGGTGGCCCAATTGTTTGGCGCAATTTACATCCAGGGATTAATTAAGCGTTGTTTTGCTGGTGTGCTGACCCCAAGAAACCGTCATTTTCAACGCCAAAATATATACATTTTTCCTGTAGCATAATTCACAAGCGAAGGTTAATTACAATTTTATCTCTTGTTGTGTGGCGTAGAAAACACGCAATTGTAACACGCTACAAAGCTACTAGTTTGTGGTGGCTCAATTTTTTGTCGCAATTTACATCCAGGGGTTAATTAAGCGTTGTTTTACTGGTGTGCTGACCCAAGAAACCGTCATTTTCAACGCAAAAAATATATACATTTTTCCTGTAGCATAATTCACAAGCGAAGGTTAATTACAATTTTATCTCTTGTTGTGTGGCGTAGAAAACACGCAATTGTAACACGCTACAAAGCTACTAGTTTGTGGTTGCTCAATTCTTTTGCGCAATTTACATCCAGGGGTTAATTAAGCATTGTTTTGCTGGTGTGCTGACAAAAATAAACCGTCTTTTTCAATGCCAAAATATATACATTTTTCCTGTAGCATAATTCACAAGCGAAGGTTAATTACAATTTTATCTCTTGTTGTATGGCGTAGAAAACACGCAATTGTAACACGCTATAAAGCTACTAGTTTGTGGTGGCCCAATTGTTTGGCGCAATTTACATCCAGGGATTAATTAAGCGTTGTTTTGCTGGTGTGCTGACCCCAAGAAACCGTCATTTTCAACGCCAAAATATATACATTTTTCCTGTAGCATAATTCACAAGCGAAGGTTAATTACAATTTTATCTCTTGTTGTGTGGCGTAGAAAACACGCAATTGTAACACGCTACAAAGCTACTAGTTTGTGGTTGCTCAATTCTTTTGCGCAATTTACATCCAGGGGTAAATTAAGCGTTGTTCTGCAGTTGTACTCAGTAAAAGAAACTTTGTTTTTTCACCGCCATAATTCATATCCGAAGGTTAATTAAGCCTGTTTGTGCTTTTATATTCAGTAAAATACACAGAGTTTTTAAACGGCACATACAAGTCAATTTTTCCTGCCCATTTGTGGAGCGCAATTTGTATCCAAGGGTTACCAAGCTTGTTACTGGGTTCATTTGGCGTCAAATACAGGGTGTGTATTTATCATATACAGATATCTTCATCAAACAGTGTCTGTACATTTTAGAACAAACAGTATGTTAGACAGAGAGGTGGCAGGCTCTTCACCTGCGAGTGGCAGAGGCACAAACATTCCTGGAGCAGGTCGCAGCACAGCAAGGGGACGTCGCAGCAGGGGTCACTCGGTGAGGCCACAACTGCCGCTGTCATCTAGCGGCCGTGTACTGACTAGCAACCCAATGGTCCTTGATTGGTTGACTAGGTCATCCACTTCCTCCCAGATGACATCTGACAACCCCAGCCAAGACAAAAACAAACGGGAAGTAAAGCTCTCCCAGGAGCAAAACTGTATAGTCCAAGAAATATTAGGGATTCACTGGATTTAGACTATAAAACCTAACTTTTAATAAATATACAAATAAAAGGAGTCAAATATACTCCACAATACACACAGCCAAACAATCGAAGATACTATCCCTAGATACTGACCCTAAAAGGGAAGCTACCTATTACAATTGTGGGATATTCGTCCCAATAAGGACGATCCCACCTGGAACCTAAGGGGAAATATATCCCTAATTAGACCCTATACACAGGAAAATTTAGTATATATGGATTGCCTGTGCAATAAATACATAAAGAAAATAATACAAGAAAACCCCTAAGTCCACCATAGGACAGATAAGGCTATCATATAGATCACCAACCATCATTACCAGGGACTGGTATTGCCACCCACCTTCACTCTCTGTCATTGTGCCACTGTCTGACCTCATGCTGCTGCTGTGGCTGCTGCCGTGACCTCCACACTGTGTCATTGTCCCACTCTGTGGCCTACTCCTGTTTTTTGCCACCTCCAGAATGTCATTGTGCCACTGTCTGACCTCATGCTGCTGCTGTGGCTGCTGCCGTGACCTCCACACTGTGTCATTGTGCCACTGTCTGACCTCATGCTGCTGCTGTGGCTGCTGCCGTGACCTACACACTGTGTTATTGTCCCACTCTGTGGCCTACTCCTGTTATTGCCACCTCCAGAATGTCATTGTGCCACTGTCTGACCTCATGCTGCTGCTGTGGCTGCTGCCGTGACCTCCACAGTGTCATTGTGCCACTGTCTGACCTCATTCTGCTGCTGTGGCTGCTGCCGTGACCTCCACACTGTGTCATTGTGCCACTGTCTGACCTCATGCTGCTGCTGTGGCTGCTGCCGTGACCTACACACTGTGTCATTGTCCCACTCTGTGGCCTACTCCTTTTTGTGCCACCTCCAGAATGTCATTGTGCCACTGCCTGACCTCATGCTGCTGCTGTGGCTGCTGCCGTGACCTACACACTGTGTCATTGTCCCACTCTGTGGCCTACTCCTGTTTTTGCCACCTCCAGAATGTCATTGTGCCACTGCCTGACCTCATGCTGCTGCTGTGACCTACACACTGTATCATTGTGCCACTGTCTGACCTCATGCTGCTGCTGTGGCTGCTGCCGTGACCTCCACACTGTGTCATTGTGCCACTGTCTGACCTCATGCTGCTGCTGTGGCTGTTGCTGTGACCTACACACTGTGTCATTGTCCCACTCTGTGGCCTACTCCTGTTTTTGCCACCTCCAGAATGTCATTGTGCTACTGCCTGACCTCATGTTGCTGCTGCCGTGACCTACACACTGTGTCATTGTGCCACTGTCTGACCTCATGCTGCTGCTGTGGCTGCTGCTGTGACCTCCACACTGTGTCATTGTGCCACTGTCTGACCTCATGCTGCTGCTGTGGCTGCTGCTGTGACCTACACACTGTGTCATTGTCCCACTCTGTGGCCTACTCCTGTTTTTGCCACCTCCAGAATGTGATTGTGCCACTGTCTGACCTCATGCTGCTGCTGTGGCTGCTGCCGTGACCTACACACTGTGTCATTGTGCCACTGTCTGACCTCATGCTGCTGCTGTGGCTGCTGCTGTGACCTACACACGGTGTCATTGTGCCAGTGTCTGACGTCATGCTGCTGCTGTGGCTGCTGCTGTGTCCTACACACTGTGTCTTTGTGGCCCTGTCTGACCTCATGCTGCTGCTGCCGTGACCTCCACACTGTGTCGTGCCACTCTGTGGCCTATTCCTGTTTTTGCCACCTCCAGAATGTCATTGTGCCACTGTCTGACCTCATGCTGCTGTGGCTAGCGCCGTCACCTCCACACTCTGTCACTAATGTTGCCACCTGAGCTCTCAGCTTGTTTTTTTCCAGCTTTCTCTGGCATGACTTTATCAGGCAACATTCCCGCTTCAGTTTTTTGGTCAGTTTTGCCCTCTTAAGTGCCCAGGGAATTTTATAGTGAAGCAATTCTAAGAGCGGCGGCAGTCATGTGTGTGTCATACTAAAACACAACATTGTATGAAGACCAAACCAAGCTCCCTCTGCATATTTAAGCATGGCACAACGTTCTACAGCACCCTGCAGGCTCTGTGCAGCCTGGAAATAGCTGTTTTTTAACGTGATTCGTGTCGAAGTAATTCGGAACGAAGTTATTTTTTGCTGAGATTTTCGGCGAAGTGAACGAAACGAATTTCGGGAAATTCGCCCATCTCTACATCTGGTGTCATCTACCGGCCATGTGTTGACCACACACTAGGTCATACACTTTCTCCCAGATGACATCTGACAACCCCAGCCAAGAGTCGATGGGTTTGTCACACACAACCCCTAATTGGCATGTCCCGGGAGCAGGTGAGGGGCTCTCACCTGTCCTCAACCCACCTCTGTCCCATTCGCTTCCCACAGCCAGAGAACTACTATGTGCTGTGGCCTCTGCGCCACTATACAGTGAGGACAAAATATTTGAGGACAGTGGGCAGCGAAGAGGTGGGGAAGACATCCACTGCTTCTTGCAGAAGAGGGCAAATAGTGATGAGGAGAGTTGCATTGGGGGGTTATGTTCGGAGTGGTCAGGTTTTGTACAACGACACCATTGAGGTGGACGGAGGTGACAGTTAAACATACATACAGTGCCCCCCAAATGGAAATTCAGCCGACTCCATGTCTCCTTGTGCCCCCTTTTCTCCCTGGAATGAAGTTGCGCCTACGTGGTCGCCTACCCTTGACTACCCATTGTCCCGGCCCTGGAAGCATTCCGTTTTCTCTACATTATGTTTTAGGAGACGGGAGGAGAAGCAGGAGAATTTGGACGACGGACAATGGGATCTTGGACAGTAGAGAGTTAATGTCTGGGCCGGAGATGTAAAGTTGGGTGTCATCAGCATACTGGTGGTTTTGAAAGCCATGTGATGCTATCAGCTGACCCAGACCAACAGTGCACAAGGGTTCATCATTATCATTGGGAGAAGAGAGCGGCAGCTTGCGTGTCAGACAGCCTGTAAGTCGGTAGTGTGGCCGGGAGTCAGCAGGGTGGCAGCAGTGCGAGGTTGGGAGCCAAACAGCCACGATTTAAACCACCCATTTTGAAAGTCCCAGAAAGTAGCAGCACAGGGGCTAACCAGATCAGCGGCGGTAATAGTCAGTCAGTGCGGAGCTTTGGTGGAGCTTTTGACGAGACACCAGAGGAGGGTTGAACATAACTATGTGTAGAATCTGTGGGCAGAAAGTAAAGCGTGAACAGGAACCAAACGTTGGCACCAAGGCCCTGCATCAACATCATGCAGTGTCACCATATTTGTTTCAGATCCATCCTGTCCATCCTGTCCCAACAGCAGCAGCACACAGTGGCACGCCTCCCATTTCAGGCAGTCAAGGCTGCCTGAAGACAACTCCCTGTCTATTACATCATTTACCGGTCCAGATACTCCTGCTCCTCGGCACTAATGGCGCCAGCAGTCGTTCACTGAGACGATTGCCAAGAGACAGCAGTATGTGTCTAGCCATCCCTAAGTGCAGAAGCTGACCGTGCTCCTGTCCAAGTTGGTGGTACTGCAGTCCCTCCCTTTCCAAGTGGTGGACCTTGCACCATTCAAAGAACTGGCCAGGAAACTTGGCATTCACTTCTGCCATTGTAACGACACTGGTAGTGGCTCCTCTGGACCACCGCAAGCGGTGGTAGCAGCCACGCCAGGGAGCGGGGTCTTAATTGGTCCCGGGTTTCACCAGAGCCCGCCACAAGGCAGGATGGACTTTCTGCCAGGTCGCTACCCCTGGCGCGACTAGCTTGCGGTGGCAGCCGAGGTGCAGCGAGGTACCGAATTGTAAGACGAAACTCGTAGTGAAAGGTCAGGCCAACAGGTCAGGGCAGTCAGCGGAGTTTTGAGGTCAGGTAACGTAGCAGAAAGGTCGGGTACATGGGCAGACAGGAACTGATGAACATGGGGAAATTGATGAACAGGAATAAATATATTAAGAGGGGGACATTATTGAACAGGGGGAAATTGTTGAACAGGAATAAAAATATTAACAGGGGGAAATTATGGAACAGGGGGAAATTGATGAACAGGAATAATATTATCAAAGGGAAATTATTTAACAGTGGAAAATTGATGAACAGGAATAAATATATTAACAGGGGGAAATTATTGAACAGGGGAAATTGATGAACAGGAATAAATATATTAACAGGGGGAAATTATTGAACGGGGGAAATTGATGAACAGGAATAAATATATTAACAGGGGGAAATTATTGAACAGGGGGAAATTGATGAACAGGAATAAATATATTAACAGGGGGAAATTTATGAACAGGGGGAAATTGATGAACAGAGAAAGGCCATTAACGAGTTTTGATGATCCAAGTGGACAGGAGTATTCCCCTGGGCGAACAAAGTCACACACGGGAGGAAATGCTCAATCTGGTTGTTCAAGTCTTACACCCATCTGCAAGACATTCTAAAAAGGGCCAGGAAACTTTGCATGCACTTCAGCCGTTCTTACACCGCCAAGCACACCCTCCTTAAGCTGCAGTGGCAGACCGGCCTCCCCCAACATAGGCTGATATGTGACATTTCCAAACGGTGGAATTCCAGCCTCCATATGTTGGAACGACTCTATGAACAGAGAAAGGCTATTAATGGTTTATTGATGATCCAAGCGGACAGGAGTACACCCCTGTGTAATTTTAATGTCGGCCAGTGGCAGCTCATGCGTGACACCTGCCGTTTGCTCAGGCCCTTTCATGCGGACACGTTATTTGTCAGTCGCCAGGACTACGGGATGAATAACGTCATTCCACTGCTTCATGTTGTCACGGACAGTGGTAGTGGATCCACTGGACCACTGCAAGCGATGGCAATAGCCAGTCTACCAGGTCGCTACCCCTGACGTGACTTGCTTGCGGTGGCAGCCGAGGTGTAGCATGGTACGAGTCGGGGACAGGCGGCAATGGTTCGTGGTCAAGGGATGAAGGCAAGAGGTATGATACACAGATATGACAGACAAGGCTGAATGAAACTCTTTCTCTATAGGCTCTACAGATTATTATTAGTATTATTTATTTTATAGTCTTGGAGGCGGTTGTGTGAGGAGCCTTTTCCATTACAAATGCAGCTAAAGAATTTCAACAGCTTTCCAAATCTGGACACCTGGATAATACTGTAGTTCAGCAAACTTTTTCTTTATCACCTGTGTTATCTGTTCATGAACAAATGAACGTTTATCAACGTGCTTTCTTAAACCACCGATAACAGGGGAGGGCCTTCAGAAAGACTCGTGTTTTTACTTTCTGTAAGTTGGACATACGATTCACATTCTCCATACTGAAGAAGTTCATACAAAGCCAGTTTTGCAGCATTTGCTTTTGCTTCTTTTTTGTTCTGTCCTATTCTAGTTTTGTACTGAATTCAATCAACAATGGCACCGAATGCAAAATAAGCACCTAAAATATTCCCTGTAGTTATGGTCTCCTTCAGTTCAAGTTCCATTTGAAAAAACTGGTGTAACGCAGAAACTGAATTCAAACCACTACTAGTTTATGAGTGTTTGATCGTCACTGCTGTCCTCCTCAATGGTCTTGGTATGCAGGCTGACCTCTGGCCAAAAAACCTCCCATGCCACTCTCCACATCAATACCGCAAGAAGCAGGGGATGTCTGCCCCACCTCTTCGTTGCTAAGTAGCTGCTGACTGTCCTCAAATTGTTCGTCCTCGCTGTATAGTGGCGCTGAACCCAGACCACATACTAGTTCTCTGGCTGAGGGACCCGAACGGGACAGAGGCTGGTTGAGAACAGGTGAGGGGCGCTGACCTGTTCCCGGGTCATGCCAACTAAGAGTTGTATCTGACGAACCCAACAACTGTTGTCTAGGGTTGTCAGATGTCATCTGGGATGAAGTTGATGACCTACTCAACCAATAAAGAACCCTTGGGTTGCTGATCAATACATGGCTGCTAGATGACACCGGCAGTTCTGGCCTCACAGAGGGACCCCTACTGCAACGTCCCCTTACTGTGCTGCGACCTGTGCCTGCTCCAGGAATGTTTGTGCCACTGCCACTTGTATGTGAAGAGCTTGCCACCTCTCTGTCTGACATACTGTTTGTTCAAAAATGCACAGACTCTGTTTAATGAAGATATCTGTATATGATAAATACACACCCTGTATTTGACTCCAAATGAACCCACTAACAAGCTTGGGTAACCCTTGGATATAAATTGTGCTCCACAAATTGCCAGGAAAAATGTACTTGTATGTGCCATTTAAAAACACCATGTATTTTACTGAATATAAAAGCACAATCAGGCTTAATTAACCATTGGATATAAATTGCGCTACAGAAATCACCAGGAAAAAATGAACTAGTATGTGGCGTGTTAAAACACTGTTTCTTTTACTGACTACAAAAGCAGAAACATGTTTAATTAACCTTCGGATATAAATAATGCTACAGGAATCACCAGGAAAAATTTCGTCTTTTGCGTTGAAAAACACCATTTATTTTACTGACTACAATAGCAAAAACACGCTTAATTAACCTTTGGATATAAATTATGCTACAGGAAAAATGTCGTCTTTGGCGTTGAAAAACACTGTTTATTTTACTGACTACAATAGCAGAAACACGCTTAATTAACCTTTGGATATCAATTATGCTACAGGAAAATTTCGTCTTTGGCGTTGAAAAACACCGTTTATTTTACTGACTACAATAGCACAAACACGCTTAACCCCTTAAGGACCCGGCGTTTTTTTTTTGTTGACACGTTCGTTTTTCCCTCCTCGCCTTCCCAGAGCCATAACTTTTTTATTTTTCCACCTATATAGACATATGAGGGCTTTTATTTTGCGGGACAAGATGTACTTTCTAATGGTGTTATTCACTGTACTGTAGAATATACTGGGAAATCGCAAAAAAAATTCCAAGTGGGGCAAATTGTGAAAAAAACATATTTTCGCCATGTTTCCGGATGTTTTGCTTTTGCGGCGTTCAATCTGTTATGTTTTGGTACCGTAAAAAAATTCCAAACATTTTCTATTTTTGAAATTTGCGCTGCAGCGCCCTTTTGTGCAATCAATAACTGACGGACGTCAGTGAGGGTGCATTTGTTGCGGGCTGAAGTGTACTTATTATCGCTAGCAGTTTGGAATGCATGCGACTTTTTTGATCACTTTTATTCCATTTTTTTTTGAGTGACGTAAAATGACCAAAAACGCAATTTTGATGTTTTGAATTTATTTTCTTTTACGGTGTTCAGCGTACGGGATAAATGATGTTATATTTTTATAGATCGGACTTTTTGGGTGCGGCGATACCAAATTTGTGTAACTTTTTTATTATTCTCATGATTTTATTTGTAAAGTGGGGAAATGGGGGTGATTTGAACTTTTAATACTTTTTTTTGTACTTTAAAACTTTATTTATTTTTTTTTTTCACTGTAACATTGAGTCCCCATAAGGTGCTTCACCACTAGGAGGCACGATTGTTAATACAGCCTAATGCATTGCAGCCTAATGCATTGTACAAAGATGGCGGTTTTCCCACTTCCTGGCTATGGCCAGAAGTGGAGCAAACCGGGACATGGCAGTGACAGGAGCGTTCACAGGGCTCCCCACTGCCGTGTCCGGTCGTCGGATCGCTGCAGCTATACTGTGGCGGTGCCGATGACCCTAACGATCGGTGCGCGGCACCGATCGTCATTCATACAGACGCCGCGGCCATCTTTGCCACGGTGTCTGATGGGTTAAACAGAGCCAGTGGGCTGCGCCACCTGCCGGCTCTGTTACTGCTGGGTGTTAGCAGCGATTAGCCGCTAACACCCGGCGGCTGTGCGGGGGGAACGCCAAGCGTTCCCCCTGCAAATCCCCTTAGCGGCCCTGGGACGTACTCATACGTCCAGGGTCGTTAAGGGGTTAATTAACCCTTGGATATTAATTGCGCAAAAGAAATGAGCAGCAACAAATTAACTGGTATGTGGAGTGTTAAAAAGCAGTTTCTTTTACTGACTACAAAAGCAGAAACACGCTTAATTAACCTTTGGATATAAATTATGCTACAGGAATCACCAGGAAAGATTGTCTTTGGCGTTGAAAAACACCATTTCTTTTACTGACTTCAACAGCACAAACACACTTAATTAACCCTTGGATATTCAATGTGCTCCAGAACTGAGCAGATAGCATTAAAATGTATATGCGGCTGCATTGGACGCACACTGGACTTCAGTTCCAATAACCCACAAAATCAGAATTAGAACATAAGAGAAGCAGTCTCTGAGAAAAGCTGTGACACCCCCCAAAAAAAATCGCTGTATAGACGTAATTTCTTTTGTGTGAGATCTCAGCTACTGCAGCTGCAACAGCTACAGCACGGCACAGACAGAGGAGTGTGAACTGCCAGCGTCGCGTCCGGACTTATATAGTGCGGTGACGTCACAGAATCCCGCCGGTCTCTGATTGGCTTAATTTCTGCACGTGTCATTGAGGATGTTCCTTTCTTCCTCCCAGAGTGCTTTGCCCCATGTAACGCCATGTGCTTGCGGCCATTTTCTCAATTAAAAGCACACTTCGTTCCCGCCAATTACCCCAAACTTCGACTTCGTTCAGAACTGAAGTTTTCCTGAAATTCTAAACGAAGTCCACTTCGTTAGAATCAATTCACCCATCTCTACTCATGACCTAGCCTCATCAAATATGTGTTTTTTGTTTTCATTTTTTATCCTTTTTGGGGTGATTAGCATTCATAATAGGAAAAGGTTGGGGTGCATGTTTTACACTATTTTTTTTGGTTTGTGTCTTTTACTTCTTTTTTTTCACTTTTTTAATTTTTATATTTTTTACAGTTGTCCCACAAAGGACTTGACTCAGCGATCTTTTGATCACTGCTACAATATATAGCAGTACTTTACTATACTGCTATGTGTGGTAGCTGTCAATCAGAGACAACCCCAAAGCCTTTATTAGCCATTGGCACCCCAGAATCACACAGCGATTGACTGCATCAGCTATAGGATTAATTAGCCAGTCCATAGCGATGGTGCATAAAGCTAGCTGTAATATATAGCTAATTCCGTGCGCCGATCGTGTGGGCTCCGCTTGCACAATGTCCTGGATAAATGGTTCTGTATAATGTCAGTAAGGGGTTTAACAAATATGTATAACTATTGAAGGCGTATAAAAGCTTCTTTTATTTTCTGAACATTGTGTGAATTCCATCTAATTTCAACATGGGACGCTTTTGGATTGTCTTTATTATCTTTAGAATTTTTTTTTTCTTATTCCAGTTGTCAATCACAGTCTTACCCCTGCTTGTGCCTATGCAGACATTGCTTTTGTTCCTGCATGATTACCAATAAAGTATACGTACAGCATTGTGCCTGAAAATTACGTCTTAATGAGCATAGATCTGTCGTACATACATATAAAAATTAAACAATACAAACAGATCAGAACCCTATAGATAAAAAACAGTTTGGCGAAAATACTGTAGCACATCACTTTAATGAAGCGGAACATGCGATTATCGAACTTCGATGGTGCAACCTGGAAAGTGTTCAAACTGTACAGGGTATTAGCAATGAAAAAAAGCCTATTAAGTAGTGAATCCAGATGGATTTTTAAACTTGATACACTATCACCAAAAGGCTTGAACAAGCAAATTAATATGTCAGTTTTTCTGTAAACAATATATGTTACAATTGTTTTTAAAAGTTATGATGTTATTGAGATATACTTTGTAACAATATGAGTAAATGTTTTTCTATTTAAGAAGTGCTTTGCGCGTATGCTTGACAAAGAGGGAACTCCCTCGAAACGTTGCAACAGGTGTGCAACTTGCCGCCGACCAGTAGATACCCTCATTCGGTTGCTAGCAGTGGAAGCTGCATACAACAAACGGACTCTGTGGACTTACAAAAGTTCTATGAGTCACATGAAAGAAAAAAACTGCCATTCTACTAACTACAAGTATCTCTCAGTCTATTGCCTTACATGTTGGCATTTTTATTTTGTTTGGATAATAAACATGGGAAGTTTTTTAATTAATCAGTCTGTTACTCCTGAAATTGTTGCTATATGAGAGCGTGGAGGAAGTTCTCGTGACAGACCGGGCAGAACAATACGTGCATTGTATGAATACCGTCATATATATCGTTAAACAGGATTGTTGTAACGGGTGGCGCTGCGTCCCATCCTGCGGATCGCAGGCGTACCCGTGTCCCCCTCTCCGGGCTCCCGGCGGGGGCGGGGGGCGCCGCTGACCGTGCTACGGTCTGCGGGCGCACCCGTCCCATCTGCTTACCTGACCGCGATCCTGTTCTGTGCTCTCCCCCTGCCGGGCGGAATGGGCACGCGCGCTCGTTCATGTGAATTTAAAGGGAAAGCGCACCAGTAATTGGATAATTGCCGGGCGCTGACCCTATATGGTGCATGGGTCCACGTCACTTCCCTTTTGGATCTTTGTTGCTTCCGAGCCTTAGAGAAAGCGTTCCTTTGTGTTTACTGTCTTGCCGTGTTTTCTGACCTCTGCCTACGTTTCTCGACTCTGAACCTTTGCCACCTGCCTGACCTTGCCGTCTGTCCCCGACTAAGCCTATGCCTCATGATTTTGTACCACGCTCACCCTTGGCTGCCACCGCAAGCAAGTCACGTCAGGGGTAGCGACCTGGTAGACTCCCGCCACAGCAAGTCCATCCTGCTTTGCGGCGGGCTCTGCTGAAAACCGGGACCTACTTAGATTCCGCTTCCTGGCGTGGCTTACACCATTGCTTGCGGAGGTCCAGAGAATCCACTATCCCGGCCGTTACAGTAAGATCCAGTCATGGATCCCGCCAAGTTGCCCCTGCCAAGCATCGCGGATCTTACGACTATTGTTGCCCAACAATCGTAGCAAATCGCACAACAGGCACAGCAATTGGGCCAGCTCTCCGCCATGATGCGTCAGCTCCTTGCATCCCAGGAACAGTCTCCGCCTCCATCTGTGGCTCTGTCTACACCCACTGTTCCTTTGGCCACCGTGGGACCCAAACTTCGGCTTTCTCTGCCCTCCAAATTTGACGGGGATCCCAAGCTTTGTAGGGGTTTTATTATCCACTGCTCTATGCACGTGGAACTGATGGCGGATCAGTTCCCCTCGGAGAGGTCTAAAGTGGCCTTCGTGGTGAGTCTGCTATCCGGGGGCGTGGTGAGTCTGCTATCCGGGAAGGCTCTGACTTGGGCAACCCCCTCTGGGACAGGAATGACCCTGTAACCGCGGATTTGCAGAACTTCCTCAACAAATTCGGCACCATCTTCGAGGAGCCGGCACGTGCATCCTCTGCAGAAACCGCGCTCTTGAGGCTTCGACAGGGCAACCTACTTAGATTCCGCTTCCTGGCGTGGCTTACACCATCGCTTGCGGAGGTCCAGAGGATCCATTGTCCCAGCCGTTACAATTGTGCCTGAACTACATCCCATATTTGATGATACACATTTACACAACTTACAGTGGGGAAAAATAGTATTTACTCAGCCACCAAAAAGTTCTCCCACTTAAAAAGATGAGAGAGGCCTGTAATTGACATCATAAATAGACCTCAACTATAAGAGACAAAGTGAGAAAACAAATCCCGAAAATCACACTGTCTGATTTGGAAAGAATTTATTTGCAAATTATGGTAGAAAATAAGTATTTGGTCAATAACAAAAGTTCATCTCAATACTTTGTTATATATCCTTTGTTGGCAAAGATAGAGATCAAATATTTTCTGTAAGTCTTCACAAGTTTGGCACACACTGTTGCTGGTATGTTGGCCCATTCTTTTCATCTGATCTCCCTAGAGCATGATGTTTTGGGGCTGTATGCTGCAACACGGACCTATCAACTCCTCCAAAGTTTTCTATGGTGTACATAGTTACATAGTAAGTTGGAAAAAAGACATGTGTCCATCAAGTCAACCAAAGTGGGTAAAATGTGGTTGAAAAGAGGGAGGACAAGACGTTATGCCAAGCCTCCCCACTGTTGATGCCCTGAAACCCACACGCGCAAAACCAATTCTGCTCCAGTGAGCGCCCTTCTCTGACCACAGAACCGACACCACCAGAATTCCAGAATTTTACATACTTACAACACATTACTATTCCTAGTTCAGGTAGTTATCTAAAGGCCTTTCTTGAAACTCTCTTACTGTCGCTGCGTGACCACTCCTCAGGCAGGCTTTTCCATAGATTCACTTTTTCTTACTGTGAAGAACCCTTATCCTCTGATATTAATCCTGTTCACTAGCCGAAGGAATGCCCATGTCTTTTGAGGGCTTTACTTGAAGTAATTTCTCCCATAATTTTTTGGTATGACCAGTTATATATTATATAAATAAATCATCCCCTTGCGTCTTTTCTCATAATAAATAAGTGCAATTCTACTAACCTATCATCATAACTAGGCCACAACCAGACCTTGAAAGCTTCTTATGAAGCACTCCGTTGCCTGGTGAATCTTTGAATCTTGTCATGCTGAAAAATGGATAGACAGGTTCGATGAAGGAGTTTTCACTCCAAATCTCACGATACAATGGCCCCAAATTCATTCTTTCATGTACACGGATCAATCGTCCTGGGTCCTTTGCTAAAAACAGCTCCAAAGCCAATGATGTTCCACACCCATGCTCACAGTAGGTATGGTATTTTTTGGAGGCAACTGAGCATTCTCTCTCCTCCAAACACGACGAGTTGGCGTTCTACCAAACAATCTACTGTGGTTTCACTGATCATATGACAGTGTCCCAATACTCCTGATCATCCAAAATGCTCTCTACAAACTCAGACGGGTACCGAAATTACTGGCTTAAGCAGTGGGGACACTCTTGCACTGCAAATCTGATCTCTGGCGGCATAGAGTGTTACTGATGGGTAGCCTTTGTTTACGTTGGTCCCAGCTCTCTGCAGTCATTCACTAGCTCCCCCGTTGGTGGCGGATTCTGTTCACGCGTTCTTGTGAACATTTTTACCTCACAAAGTGAATCTTCGTGAGTCCCTATTGATGAGATTAGCAGT
This sequence comes from Phyllomedusa bahiana, assembly GCA_025379985.1. Lineage (NCBI taxonomy): Eukaryota > Metazoa > Chordata > Amphibia > Anura > Hylidae > Phyllomedusa > Phyllomedusa bahiana. The sequence continues at coordinate 170,281 of JAODAL010002235.1, read as the reverse complement.
GTCGTGTATGTCTTCTCGAATTGTCACATACTAGTGATACAGCTGGAATCCAATGCTTGACTGGCTTGGCACAGCGAAGCAGATGCCAGACTAACAGAGGCAGCAGAGATTAGACTGATCCTAAGTCAGAGAAGCACATTAGCATACATATTCAGAGTTTGCAGGTAAACCTAATGAGGAACTAACTAATGAAAGCAAGTTCCAGCTAGAGACTGCACAGCAAGCTTAACACTATACTCAACAATGGGAGAACAGGCCTAGATTATAATGCGTGGCAACAGGAAACAGGAAACAAGATAGGAACCCAGCTGAACACGACCACAATCTGACTGAGGCAAACTTAAGGCAAACACATAAACAAGTTCAAGGTAATGGCAGAGATTCCTGACATTACTCCCACCTCACAAGCGGCCTCTGAACATACCTGACTCTCCTTTCCGAAATGTCTTTGATGAAATTGTCTATCATCAGGAGCATTGATTTACCACTGGTTCCCATGAATTCTCTTCGGCCCATAACCTTGCCACTTAATGAGTATGTAGCTTTTCTGTAAATTCTCGAGTCCAGGATTTGCTCCACAACAAACTGTTCTTGCCCATCAATTTCTACTGCTCAGGAGGAGATAAAACAACGTCCAAAAGGATTTGGCACGGCAGGCTTTAGCAGAGACACATGAAAAAAAGGGTGGGGGGATTTTTCCATAGATGTGGGAGTTTTGACCGAACAGCTACTGACTGATGATTCTATATCTTTATATGTCCTTACAAACTTCTTCCCGTTTTTGGTGGAAGACTCTAGTTCAATTTCTGTAAAGCCAACTTTTTTCTCCCAACTTAAAATTTGGTGCTGGCCTACGATGTTTATCTGCCATCTTCTTGTAATTTTCTGAGCCCTCTCAATGTTTCCTTAGTAGCTAGTAAATTTTTGCTGTAAAGCAAATCCTTCCCAGCAATCTGGATATGTGGAACACAGGAATTTGGAAGAATATTTGGATGATACCCCAAATTTGCAAGAAAAGTCCTTTGTGGAAGCATTTTGGGAATTATTACGAAAATTCGCACAGAAGCAATCAACCCAGTCATCTTGTAGGTGACAAATATAGCATCGCAGTACTGTTTCCAGGGTCCTGATTTGTGCGTTCAGTTGTCCGTTTAGGATTGGGGTGAAAGGCGTTGATAGATTAATATCATTGTTAAGTGCACACAAAAACCCGCAAAAATTGATGTAAACTGTCACCCCACGATCCGAGACAACTTCATCCGAACATCCATGAAGACGAAACACATTTGAACTATGAACCACAGTTTCCTGCAGAGGTTAGACCGGTACATGGATGAAATTGCAGACCTTGTGAGTCGGTCAACTACCACTAAATTGTATTCTTCCCCGGAGAGTAGGTAGATCTACATAAATCCATGGAATATAGAACCCCAGGTCAGAGGGGATCGCAATTTGTAACAAACCCTTGTGAAGAACGTGGAGTTTTTTGCATCTCGCACAATGTCCACTATGTTACATACTTCGTTACATCCTTTAAAGAATGTGGGCCACCAAAAGAATCGGATAAAATTCCTGCTTCTTCTGAACTCCTTTGTACAACTATCTTCGAATCATGCTACCTCAGATCCAGTCTTAAGTTTCGGAATGTATAGCTGCTCCCGTGGTCCACTTCTGGTTTGTAAAGCACCAACTGTATCATTCATCAGTGTCGGATAGTAGTATCATTCATAGTAAACTCTCTATCTCTTTAAGCAATCCTTTATTATGGGATATATCCCAACAATTTAGACTCAGAAACATGTTCTTAGGCGAAATAGTAGGAGTGGACTCATTGAGAACTTCTGATAAGCAAACCGCCTTCCATTACGGGATCCGGCCTGTACAGATTACAAAGTTAATTGATTGAGAAAATACTCCAGCGAGCTTGGCGAGGAGAATAACACTTGGCTGATCTAATGAATTCCAGTTACGTGATCATTGAGTACAATTATTTGCTGTGATTCCCTGAAGATGATGTCTCCATTCTTTAAAAGCTGTCTACGATAGCTACCATTTTCTTTTATTCCCCACATCATAATTTTTCTCACGGGTGATAAACGTCGGAGAAAAAACGCATCAAGATGTAATAAACTCTTTGTCTCCCGTTCTTTGAGACGAGAATAGCCCCCTACACACAGTCGAAGCGTCCACGTTCACAATGCAGCGAGTTCTGGTCAGGATGAACTAACACCGGGCTGTAGCGAACTTCGGCCTTTAGAAAGAAGGATTCTTGTTTTGAGGAGCACCAAACAAAGCATTTCTTCTTATCAACTGTGTGAATTGGAAAATATTTCTGAGGAAATTCTTGATGAAGCGTGCTATAGAAGTTGGCAAACCATGAAACTTGACATCTTTTAGTTTCTGGGGGTAAGCCAGTCCTATATGCTTTAATCTTGCTAGAACCAATTTTGTAGACCATGATGAAAAGTGATGTAACCAAGAAATGGTTCTCGTCTGATGAAATTCACATTTTTTCGATCTTAATGTAATGTGTTCTTCTTAGCCGCTCCAGAATAAGTTTCACGTGGTCCTCTGGTGTCTTCCCTTTGAGTTGGAGAAAATCAGATATCATCCAATAAATTGACTATGAATTATCCAGGAGTCCTCTGAAATGTCCAGTTGACGAAATTTTGAAAGTGCAGGAGCAATTACAAAGCCAAAACATCACGCAATATTCAAAGTGTCCATAACGTGACCTAAGCAGTTTCACATTCATCTCCAGATCTGATTCGGACAAGTTAATAGGCGCCTCGTAATCTAATTTGGAAAATCTTCCGCATTCCACTCTCTCCAGTAGCTCAGGGATTCAGTGGTAGAGGAAACGTTTTTGATGGTAAACTTTTGTTAAGTTCTCTGTATCAATGCAGGTCTTAAGGAACCGCTTCTCCTAACAAAGACAAGGACCCCCGCTGGTGAGGAAGATGGGCGGATAACCCCCTGGCCAATTTTCTCTATATTATCCTTAAGGTCTTTTTAATTCAGACCTTGCCAGGGGTAGATGTTTCCAAAAGGTATAGGTGCACCGGAAGCAAGTCTATGGGGCAATCATAGGGTCGGTGTGGGGGAGCTTGTCTGCATGTCTGTTTGCTGCAGATGTCCGCAAATTCCCTGATTCTGAGGGTAGCTCAACTATTTTGATTACTGACTGGGTCTCGACCTTGTCAAGTGACTGAGGAAAGGGCATCCTCCGCTGGGAAGCTTATTCTCCTTTGGTTTCCAGTTGGATAGCTGTTCTGTGCTTGTAGCCAGGGTACCTAGGATGACAGGAAGTGTGAGGGGAAGAGATCAGTAGGAAAAGACAGACTTCACGATGATGGATTCATAAGGATCCTCATGGTCTCTGTCCCTCTTGGTCCAATGGCCCTGAGTTACAGTGGTGATCCCTCTACTGTTTCCATTACCACGGTTGAGAGTGTTTTCTGAATTTACTCCGTGCTTCAGAGCATAAGACAGGTCCATGAAATTGCCACTTGCCCCGATCTACATAGCTGAGGTAGATACCCATTGAGAGTTAAACCCAAACTTATGAAAGATAATGAGAGTCTTTGTTTTCTTTCTTAAATATAGGGTGCCACCATGGGATGGAATGGATAATGTTGTTTCAATAATCTGTTTCGAGAAGCAATTGATTCTTCATCTGACTTCTGGTCATAATGGCTGCCACCATCTCCGGGACGCTAGGCAGTTGATAAGGAAGTGTCAACTTTCCACAATAGACCAAAGACTTCCACGGTGCCCGGTGCTCCCTTCTGTTCTGAGCTCTCACGTTTTACACCTATGGAATCCACTTGCATAGGCTCAATTCCTGCTCTCTCGGATCTTCCCTTGGAGTTCCGTTAGAAAGCTGCAGTACTGCTGGACTCTATATCAAATTAGAGTAGCCCACCTCTCTGTCGTCATTCAGACAGTCGGGTATCGATTTCGATGCAGTGATTAAGAAGGCATCCAACCTTGAAAGGCCTCAGCACGGGACAAGTCATCTTTTACTGCGCTGAGTAGTCCTTTCCTAAAAAAGACAATTTGCAGCGTCATTCATTTTGGGTCGACTGCCCACCTCTTGAACCCATGCATACTCGGCACGGGCTTTGCCCTGCGCAAGGATATGTTTGGCTAGCTTCACAGTACACCGCGATTGGGATCCGCAAACATCTGACTCATGGCGTCGATGAACTCTCCAGGTGATTTCACCGGCGTCCCCTTGAGTTTTCATTAAGGACTAGCCCACCATGCTTTGTGCTCAGCGCATAATAATACACAGGACCTTCGTTCTTCTGTATGAAATTTGCGCAGGGTTTCGCGTCGAAGTATAGCCTACATTGATTGAGGAAAACCCCAATTTGTCGCGATCTCCCGCCGAATTGAGAGGTGGCAACTTCGGCTCATGACAGGCATCCGAAGTGGTGTCCCAGAAGGCTTGACTCTCCAGTGGAGTATTCCGTCAATAATGCGGCACATTTCGCGAGATCCTGGATCGCTTGTCCATACACTTGGATATTATGGCCAGTCCTGGCCTGTCATTCAGCCTCACATTTAGTTTCAATGCTTGCATCTCAGGCGCATGTTAGCCATAGCATTTGAAAGGCTGTTTTGAAGCGAGCTTCGCGGACTACCAGCCCCAGCACCTCCATTTTGTGCTTATATCCGCACATACTAGTGGATACAGCTGGAAATGCCAATGGCTTGGACCTGCTTGGGCACAACGAAGGCAGATGCAGACGGAACAGGAGCAGCAGAGATGTTAGACTGGATCCAGCAAGGTCCCAGAGAACACAGTTGAGCGATACATAAGGTATCAAGTTTTGCAGGTAAACCCAGTGAGGAACTAACAATGAAAGCAATTCCAGGCTAGAGAAGGCCCAGCAGGGAGCTTACACCATACTCAAGCAATAGACACTTGAGGAGTATATAAGCTGGCAACAGGAAACATGGAAACAATTGGCACCCACTGAGACACGATCCACAACTTGACTGAGGGCAAAACTTGAAGCAAACACAAAACAAGTTCCAAGGTATGGCAGGAGATTCTGACAACCATTTTCTAATTATTGCTCCCTCAGTTTGATTTCTTCACTCCAACTGCTGCCTATTGCAATTTAGTCCTTCCCAGCCTGGCGCAGAGCTACAATTTTGTTCTGGTGACCTTTTGACAGCGCTTTATTTACCATAGGTGAAGTTGTGGATGTGACGTTTGAGTTGTCACAGTGTCCTTTATACTGATAACAAGTTCAAACAGGTGCCATTACTACGGTAATGAGTTGAACAAAGACCTCTTAATGAAGAAGTTACAGTGTGAAGCCAAAATCTTGCTTGTTTGTAGTGATGTCATTACACCTCGTTCATCCTTTTTAAGTGAGAACTGCATAAAAATATATATATTAATAAAATTATATGGATGTCGCGGTCTAAATTACTATTTTCTCTCACGTATATATCCACTTAACTGTTTAAATTATTAACACAATAAGGAAGAAGTTCCTATACAAATGATCTGTAATAAGCTGGGGACGCTGCAGTAGAAGTGGCAGATGATATTTAACCACAGATAAAACATGATTACATTTAAATAAAAACACTGGGTAAAAAGACAAAAAAAAAGACTTGAGATATTAGTGGCAAGTAAACTAACTGTAACTGTAGCACCAGATGTCAAGGGGGCAAGCATTGCCAATGTCAAATAAGACATGTCTTTTAAAAGGGGCGATAGATACACAAGATGCAGAACATTATTCTCCGCATTATACAAATCAGCTGGTCATCACGCACACATGGAATCAGTTGCGTACATTTTGGGCACAATGCTAATGATTGTAACTGACTGGTGACTAATAATACCACGAAAGATGGGCAAATTAGGAGGGGGAGGGATTATTAGTAGAGATAAAAACGGCTCGGACATAGACTAAATATTTTTCATATACGATACTCAAAATATAAGATCGCTCTCAGATTTTATTTGATACCCAGGACTTATTAAGAACAACATCCCCACCGCCTTGAACAAATTATGCGTATGTTTACAATTTACATCAGGCTTACTTTACGAGCAGCGAACTGTGAAACTCTCTGCCAAGAAGTTGACTTCACTAAAAGATCAAACAAGTACTGTATGCAGTCGAAATTTCAATAATATAACAAATCATAGATGTTGATAGTCATTATTAGATTTATTCAAATTGCCAGACTGAAGTCAAGAAAGATTTTTTGGTGTCCTACTATTTAACAAGTGCGGCCACCGCAATGGTTTTGCCTTCCTCTGCATCACACTATAGCAGCATTATTGAACTATTCTCTGTCTTTTTCATGCCTTACAACTTTTGTAAGCTATGTAAAAACGTAAGGTACAAATATTACCAAAATAGCGACTGGTTTCAACATTTTTGCTTAATTTTAGAATAAAAGTTATAATCTCTTGCTTGTTTAAACAAGATTCTCTAGCACAAATTGGCGAGCGACATCCTAACTATAACATCACTCCACTTTCTTATCACTTGACAGCGTTCGTCAGACTCTTATCCGAGACTTTTACTGAAAAAACTTTAGCCATTCACCAGAAAGAGCCATATGCCCTCTTTATATCATCTGATAGCACATAGCTGTGTAATTACATTCAAAATAACAAGTAACTCAGCAGATAAACCATGTGTCTTAGCACATTAATTCTTCTCCATCTAACTTAACCCCTTACCGCCGTAGCATTTTGATCTCCGTACGAACTCAGGGGTTGCGAACGGGGCAGTATGCACAATATTCGTTTTGATACTTTTACTCTATCATGTAATTCAATGTTTCTCGTACAACTTTGCTTAAATTAGTAAGAACACTTCAGTTCATATATCCTTATATATTTTGAAAAATATAAAAATATTGGATATTTAGAAATATTTGCGCATTTTTCAAAGTTCAAAATTTCTAGTATTTATGACAATATATTATCTTCACACAAAATACTGTTTATTAACTACATCTTATTATATGCTACATAAGGTTTGCATATATTATTCCAAATGTCTTTTAGTGTGGTACGATATTAGGGACCTTTAAAGTTGTAGGTGGTCACAGGGTCTAGAAAATCTCAACATAATTTTTTAAACCAATTCTGTTTTTCGTGTAACCTGTAGATGAATACCCCCATACAATACTAACATCTAAAAAATACATCGCCTTAACAGTATGTTCAAACACATTTAGAATTTCTAACCAATTTGTTTTCACAGAAAATAAAGCAAAGTGATGAATTTAAAAATTCACTTTCTTTTACAGAAGTTCAATTCTTATACGGTTATTAAGCTGGAATCACATAGAGTCACCAGTAAATGCAAATTAATATATAGTTCACCCCAATTCTGCCTTATTTATTATCCCATATGTGGCTCTAGTGCATCGCTCAATCCGCCATTAATAAACCTCAGAATAGGAGGAGCACCTACTAGACCGTTATGTGTCCCATTTTCATTACCAATTTCTATTATGCAACACATTCTTTTCTGTTCTGGACAGACACACTAATTGCTAAAAACTTAATAAACACCCTTAAAAAAACGCCCCATAATGAAACTACACGCCTCTTATAGATCTTATTTCTGATTTAGTGATTGATATCTTTTTACTTTAGACAAGCAATATCATTCATATATTGGGTTTTATATAAAAAAAATAAAAAAAAAAATGCTTTTTTTATTTGTCATATCTTTCAGCCTGTACGGGGTTATGTGCTGATAGCAGCTAAGTTTTTTTTTCAGACATCACTTTTTATTGGTACCATTATAGTTCTATATGATCTTTATCACTGTTTGCTAGGGGGGGGTATTTTTAAACAAAATATAGAATTATCTGGATTGTTTTTAGTTTTTTAAATTTCTATTACAGCGATGACCGTGCAGTATAAATGACCAACTGCTTTACTCATAGCAATTAATACAATTACAAATACCCTATCTTAATATTTTTTATGTTTTCTGCGTTTACACAATAACAAACACTTAAGAAAAAGGAAGACACATTTGCATCACCGCGAGTCTAGAGTCATCCTATTTTTTTTCATTTGAGCTAGCTCTTGTAGAGCTTTGTTTTTCTGATAGTTAAATTTGTTATCATTTGTTGGGCAAAAGGCTTTTTTATCACTATTAAATCTATTTTTTTCGGGTATATATATGCGGCAATCCGTATATGTTTTTTATTTATATTTTTAACAGCACTCATGACATGTACACATGACATGTTAGTTTTACTCTGTGGGTCGATACAATTATGGTGTTACTCAATTTATACCTTTTTTATGTTGAAGCACTTTAAAAAAGTGTTTTTATTGTGTAAAACAATATTTAAGCATTGCTTTCTTCTGATAGCCATAACTTTTTTCTGTATACGGAGCTGTGTAAGGGCATTTTTTGCGGGATGAACTGACATTTTCATTGGTACCGCTTTACCATTTTGACTTTTTCATAGCTTTTTATTCCATTTTACTTGCTGCAGGATGAACAAAAATTGCAATCCTGTGACAGTTTTTTCGGTTTTTTTTATGGCGTTCACCATGCGTGTTAAGTAATGTGACATATTTATAGGGTAGGTCATTATGCACATGGCAATACCAAATATTTTTGATCTTTTGGGGGGGGCGATTGGCGTTTGTAAAGGGGAATTGTCTGTGCTCATGTTTTTATTTTATCTTTTGTGTTTTACTGTTTTTAAACATTTTTTTTTATCTTTTTACTATTTTTTGACTTGTCCCCATAGTAGATCACTGTTACAAGGATATCAGTACATAGCAATACTGGTATCCATAGTTACTGTCAATCACTATGCCAGCCAGACATAGGGACATCACAGGCACCCTGGAAGCCTTTCTTAGGTTGCTAGGGAAACCATCGGCAGCTGTGATTACATCACAGCAGTGTTGATGGAGACAGAAGGAGCTCCCTCCCTCTGTCTTTTCCATAGCTGCCACGACCGCTAAGGTGTTAATCGCCTGCGCCGTCAACACATTGTACAACTGGTCCCATGCTGCAATTGTGCGGTCTCTTGTGAGTCCAAATGAAGTCCAGGAAATACTTGTACGTCCATTTGTGGGAAGTCACTTCCCGCTAGGACATATAGGTAGATCCATTGTCGGGAAGGGGTTAAAGCTTCCTCATATGACAAATACAGCTTTGTTAATTCACATTTATAGCCACACATCCTGTCTGGACATTGTTTTCGTTTTTCACAAGCCCTCCATCACCAATGTCCCCCTGACAGGCACAGCTAGAAATAATCAGTCAGTCATTACTGTAGACCCACCCAGAGTCTAAACAGGAAGTTTGAGCCTGAGTAGGAAGTGACGAGTAAAAACAGCCAGATTGGAAAATCTTTTTGAGTACATATAAATTAACATTTATTTTACAAGAGTTTTATTTAACTGGAGGAATGTGTGAAAAAATCTATTGCACAATTACACTATTTTATAATTTTTTTATACCATTTACCATTTATTTTAGTTTACAAAATTATTTACAGAAATACCAAGTATATTTTGTGTGGATTTTTCAGGACAGGTTTAATGCTTAGTGTTTATTGTACTGAACACTAAATATGAAGTTATTTTGCGTTCTGCTCTGTTCATAGATTCTGGCTCTGGACTTGGCACTGTAAGGGAAGTGCATGTTGTTTTGCACACCATTTAGCTGCTGATTTTAACATGCTACATTTGTAAAGATCAATTTATGTCGTTCATTCATAGATACATATGGGTGGACATACATAAAGTGAAACAATGTACAAATACAGAAAAAGCTAGAAATAGAAATCATTGTCATAGTTCTTCACGGGAGGTATTAAGTCCAATGAACAAAAATCATGGAATTCTTTCCATGGTCAATGTAAGATGATGTACAGATGTAGCAATCCTAAACATGTGTGGTACAATATAATAACTCAATTTAAACCATTGCAGTACATTGTAGTTGGATTATCATAACGTGTTAAAACAAACCTGTCAGCTACTTTACACTGCCCGAACAATGGGCAGCATGAAATAGCTGCTGGTTACCCGATCCTAACCCTGTGGGTTTTACCCCGAAACGCTGCACCGTTCTGGGGTAAAACACACAGTGAAGTTGGGCTACGTGCAGGGGAAGCCACATTGCCCAGGAGAGATGAGTCCGATGCGCATCTTCTCCCTGCCCCCCTCAGCTTAGCTGACAGCTCTCTCCAATGTTTGACTATAGGAAGAGAGCTGTCAGTTAAGATGACCTCAATATAGGTGGGAACCTACACTATATACTACCTCTCTTGGTGTCTGTTCAGACCTCCACACTTCAGGGAGAATAGATTCCAGTTACAAGCTACCATGCATGGATTTAAAAACCTGTGCAGTTTTGATCAAAAATGTACACTAAGAACCCTACATTTTTCAAGTATTCAAAGTAGCAGAAACACTTTTCCAAAAATTCCCGTTCTTTTTGATAGTTTTTTAGTGCTAGTAGTGTGCTGCTGATATTGGATTGTGTTTGTAGTTTATTGCCACACCAGCGTGCACCTATGCTGATTTTTCAAAAAATACTTTTTGGATGTGCAGACCAAACATTGTTTCTCTAGACCATATCCTAACAATATGCCATCATTTTCTATTGTGTTAAAAACCCTTTTAATTTTAATTATCATCTTTATGTTATCATTTCTATCTCTAGATCTTCTAAATGAGTGTCAAAAACAAAAGAATGTTGTTGTTGCCCACTGGAACTAGAGTCTATGTCTCATCTTTTTCAGTGCCTTTTCAAACATGAAATATGGAGTTAAAGGCATAGGTGTAACTTTAGGGAGGTACGGAGGGGACTGGTCCACCCCACTTTTTTCTAGGTGGGGGACGGTCCCCCCCCCCCCACTTTTTAGGCACTTCAATAAAAAAAATCCATGTGAAAGCATGAGAATACGGAAGTGGGGAGAGCAGAGCACAGAGGAGGATGAAGTTAACCCTTTGCTGCTTATATTTCTGTCTATCTTGGGGGGACAGAGTAGGTAGCAGCCTTAAGTGTCAGTGCAGAGTGAGAGCAGCACTGACTGGTGGAGCAGGAGTCAGCAGGGGCTGCTTCACCAATCAGCTCACAGTCCAGCACACTCTGTATCTGGGCCTGTATCGTTTCCTCCCATTGTATACCACTTCCCCTATGCTCAGCCCTCATCAGAGATGAACAGAAGCTCTTGCCGAATGCCAATGGCACCAGACTACAGGAGACACGTAAGGAGGGGATAAGGGTGCTAGGCGCTGTGTGTTCATGTGAGTAGGGTATGTACTGTATATGTGACATGTATATACTGTACAGCCATGTGTCTAGCCATGTCAATTCTTCCCTGCACTCATGTACTGAGGAAAATGAAAGTGAATGGGGCCGACCCCGCAGCATTTTAGAAGTGTGGACTGGCCAGCGCATACTTCTAAAACACCGGCATATAGCAGAGCGCACAGTATGCCCCATTTATTCGCTGGGTGAAACACACTTAAAGGGTACATTCATGCAGAAGATATGAATGCTGATTCCGGGGTGGATTCAGTGTTGGATCTGCCTCAGAACCGGTGTCCAATCCGACAGGAAACTGATTTACCTTATACCCTATGTAAAATCAGTGTTGTTATTTAGATTACACTAATTTTACTCGCGTACTGTCAGTGCCTACAAATAATTCGTTGAGGCATTTTCCATACTAACAGCACTAAAGGATAGGAGACAGAAATCTGCCTCGGGCAGTCGGGGTCGTTTGCTCGTCGGAATTCTGCATTTGCGAATTTTCAACAAGCAAGCAACACTGACAATGCTGAAAAACCATCATGTGAGCCCACCCTAAGTGTGTAGTGTGTCTGTGTTCAATATATGTGTATATATCACACACACAATTTCTGGGGTACCTTGTCTAATGTAGTTAGTCTCTGGGGTACAGTGTGTAATGTAATAATCTCTGGTGTATTGGTGTAATATAATCTCTGTTGTACAGTCTGCAATGTAATCTCTGGGGTACAATGTGTAATGTAATCTCCGTTGTACATTGTGCAATGTAATCTCTGGGATAGGGTGTGTAATGTAATCTCTGGGGCATGGTGTAATATAATCTGGGGTACGTTGTGTAATGTAATCTCTGGCATACGGTTTGTATTGTAATCTCTGGGGTATGGTGCAATATAATCTCTGGGGTACGGTGTGAAATGTAATCTCTGGGGTACAGTGTGTAATATAATCTCTGGGGTACAGTGTGTAATGTAGTCTCTGGGGTATGGTGCAATATAATCTCTCTTGTACAGTGTGTAATGTAATCTCTGGGGTATGGTGAATAATGCAATAATATCAGGGGTACGGTGTGTAAACTAATCTCTGAGGTACAGTGAGTAATGTTATCTCTGATGTACAGTGTGTAATGTAATCTCTGGTGTACAGGTGTAATGTAATCTCTGGGGTACAGTGAGTAATGTAATATCAGGGATCTAGTGCGCTCTGTAATCGTCTCTGTGTTACGGTGTGTTATATAGTCTCCGGGGTACGGTGTGTAATGTAATTTCTGGGGTACAGTGTGTAATGTAAACTCTGGGGTACACTGTGTAATGTAATCTCTGGGGCATGGTGTAATTTTAATCTCTGTTGTACAGTATGTAATGTAATCTCTGGGGTACGGTGAATAATGCAGTAATATTTGGGGTATGGTGTGTAAATTAATCTCTGGGATACAGTGAGTAATGTAATATCTGGGATACGGTGTGTAATGTAATAATCTCTGGTGTAGAGTGTGTAATGTAGTCTCTGGGGTATTGTGTGTAATGTAATTCTGGAGTACAGTGTGTAATGTAATCTCTGGTACAATGTGTAATGTAATCTCTGGGGTACAGTGTAATTTAATCTCTCGTGTATGGTGTGTAATGTAATCTCTGGGGAACAATGTGTAATATAATCTCTGGGGCATGGTGTGTAATGTAATCTCTGGGTTATGGTGTGCAATGTAATCTCTGGGGTATGGTGTGTAATGTAATCTCTGGGGTACAGTGTGTAATGTAATCTCTGGTGTATGGTGTGATGTAATCTCTGGAGTACAGTAAGTAATGTAATTCATTTCTAGGGTTCAGTGTACATTTTTTGGGTACAGTGAATTATATTATTTCTTGAGTACAATGTGCAATTCATTTTTAAGGTGCAGTTAGTAATGTAATTTCTGTGGCTCCCATGTGTAATATAATTCATTTTTTGGGTGCAGTGAGTGCTGTAATTAGAGATGGGCGAATTTCTGACAAAATTTGTTTCGGTCCAAATTACTTTGGGACGATGCGCTTTTAAAAACAGCTATTTCCAGGCTGCACAGAGCCTGTAAGGTAATGTAGAACGTTGTGCCATGCTTAAAAATGCAGAGGGAGCTAGGTTTGGTCTTCATACAATGCTGTGTTTTAGTATGACACGGATATGACTGCCGCCGCTCTTAGAATCGCTTCACTATAAAACTCCCTGGGCTCTTAAGAGGGCAAAACTGACCAATACACTGAATCGGGATAGTAGCCTGATATGTCATGGAAGCGACAGCTGGAAAAAAACAAGCTGAGGGCTATGATCCTACCATAGCATCTAAGAACACAGTAGTAGGTTACCGGAGCCACCACAGATCGCAGCACAGTAAGGGGACGTCACAGCAGGAGTCACCCTGCGAGGCCACAGCATCCGGTGTCATCTACCGGCCATGTGTTGACCACACACTAGGTCATACACTTTCTACCAGATGACATCTGACAAACCCAGCCAAGAGTCAGTGGGTTTGTCACACACAACCCCTTGTTGGCATGGCCCGGGAGCAGGTGAGGGGCTCTCACCTGTCCTCAACCCACCTCTGTCCCGTTTGCTTCCCACAGCCAGAGAACTGCTATGTGCTGTGGCCTCTGCACCACTATACAGTGAGGACCAACTATTTGAGGACAATGGGCAGCAAAGAGGTGGAGAAGACATCCGCTGCTTCTTGCAGAAGCGGGCAAATAGTGATGAGGAGAGTTGCAATGGGGGGTTATTTTGTGAGCGGTCAGACTTTGTACTGCGACACCGTTGAGGAGGACGGCGGTGACAGGCAAACACTAATCAATGTAGCCGATCGCACATGAGAGCCGTGAGAAGCAGGCGAGGCTGGGACAAGTTATTCTGGTGCCCTAGTTAAACAAGGCATAAAGTGCCCCAAATGGAAATTCAGTTCACTCCATCCCTCCTTGTGCCCCTTTCTCCCTGTGATGAAGTGGCGCCCTACCCTCGACTACCCATTGTCCCGGCCCTGGAAGCATTCCGTTATCTCTACATTAAGTTTTAGGAGACGGAAGGAGAAGAAGGAGGCTTTGGACGACAGACAATCTGGGATCTTGGAAAGTAGAGAGTTAATGTCTGGGCCGGAGATGTAAAGTTGGGTGTCATCAGCATACTGGTGGTTTTGAAAGCCATGTGATGCTATCAGCTGACCCAGACCAACAGTGTACAAGGGTTTATCATTATCATAGGGAGAAGAGAGCAGCAGCTTGCATGTCAGGCAGTGGCGCAGCCCGTAAGTCCGTAGTGTGGCCGGGAGTCAGCAGGGTGGCAGCAGTGCGAGGTTGGGAGCCAAACGGCCACGATTTAGACCACCCACTTTGCAGGTCCCAGAAAGTAGCGGCACAGGGACTCACCGGGTCAGCGGCGGTAACAGTCAGTCAGTGCAGCGCTTTGGTGGTAAAATCACCTGCTCGGCGTTGTGCCAGTTTTTTGCTAAGACACCAGAGGTGGAGAACATGGCTATATGTCGAATTTGTGGTCAGAAAGTAAAGCGTGACCAGGGACCTAAAGTTAGTACCACGGCCCTGCATCAACATCATGCAGTATCACCATACGTGTTTCAGATGTGGTGGTCCATCCTGTCTCAACAGCTGTAGCACCCTGTGGCACGCCTCCCATTTCAGGCAGTCATGGCTTCACTACCCCTGCTGAAGACAACTCCCTGTCTATTACATCATTTACCGGTCCAGATACTCCTGCTCCTCGGCACTCATGGTGCCAGCAGTCATTCACCGAGATGATTGCCAAGGACAGCAGTATGTGTCTAGCCATCCCAAGTGCAGAAGCTGACCGTGCTCCTGTCCAGTTGGTGGTACTGCAGTCCCTCCCTTTTCAAGTGGTGGACTCTGCACCATTCAAAGAACTGGCCAGGAAACTTGGCATTCACTTCAGCCATTGTAACGACATAGGAGGGCTCCTCTGGACCACCGCAAGCGGTGGTAGCGACCACGCCAGGGAGCGGGGTCTAAGTAGGTCCCGGTCTTCACCAGAGCCTGCCGCAAGGCAGGATGGACTTTCTGCGGCAGGAGTCCTACCAGGTCGCTACCCTGGGCGCGACTAGCGTGCGGTGGCAGCCGAGGTGCAGCGAGGTACCGAATCGTAAGACGAAACTCGTAGTCAAAGATCAGGCCAACAGGTCAGGGCAGGCGGCGGAGATTCGAGGTCAGGTAACATGCAGAAAGGTCGGGTACACGGGCCGACAGAAAACTGATGAACAGGTGGAACTTGATGAACACAAATAAAGATAATAACACGGGGAAATTGATGAACAGTAATAAAGATATTAACAGGGGGAAATTGATGAACAGGAATAAATATATTAACGGGGGAAATTGATGAACAAGAATAAATATATTAACACTGGGAAATTGATGAACAGAGAAAGGCCATTAATGATTTTTGATGATCCAAGTGGACAGGATGATTCACACATGGGAAGAAATGCTCAATCAGGTTGTTCAAGTCTTACCCCCATCTGCAAGACATTCTAAAAAGTGCCAGGAAACTTTGCATGCACTTCAGCAGTTCTTACAATTAGTGTTGAGCGATTATTATCGACAAAGTTGAAATCGGCAAGTTTTTTTATGGTGATCGAAATTTTTAGATCATGCGATAAATTAAGGCTAAAATCTGTGCATCATTTTATTAAGATCGTGCCATTTTCGGCGCTTCCTGTAATTTTGGCGGCCAGCAAATCAGATTACAGAATAGAGCAGGGTGAGATGTGTGTGCGACGTCATGACTGGGATGTGTATAGTTGCGATTGGCTGGAAAAATCACATGACCTCGTTTTACATAGAACAGCGTTTCCTGTTCAGCCTCAGTGTCTCTCAGCGTCTCATAGGAGTAGGACGTGCGCTCTGCCTGTGGCCAAACAGCTCAGCAAAATTATTCTATTTCTGCACAGAGAAACCTCTACTATTCGCTGTGATCCTTACAATTTAGTTAGCTTAGAGATTGGAAGATTTTATGTAGTTAGGTAGAGAATTTTAAAGGAGCATCTACCGCTGTAAAGTCACGGGGTAGCGGGGGGGGGCCCACGGGAGAACACAGACAAGCTCTATAAAGAACACTGGTTAAAGTTCACCAAGACTTAGTGTAGACATTGCACTGCAATATCTTTATTATTAACAGTTTGCTATTGAAATATTTCCTGGATATTGGGCAGCCTGAACTTATATTAGGATACACATCATTTCTAGTAACTGCAGGTCTCTGTGTTAGGTGCAAAACTCCACTTTTATTATCAGTATACATTTCAGATAGGTGTTCATTTTCAATTTTACCCATTCCACCTTTGTTCATATATCCACCTTGCACTTAAATCTGAAAACAGCAATTTTATAGTCACCACAGGTGAATTGAAAGGTGCAAAAAATACTGTGTATTATACGAAAACATAACAGATACGTGTTTTTTGCACTTTTGCCCAGTCCAGATTTGTTGATAGAGACACCTTGCAGTTAAATTTGAATCCAGCAATTTTGTTTTGATTAGAGGGATTTGAGAATAGCTGTGATTTGCCGTCTTTTAATAAGAGACTTTCCAAAACTATTCCATACCTTCTCAAATTTTTATATTTCTGAACATGGAGCGAAATGCAGGTGGTAAGCGAGCAAAGAGGGGGGTAGCAAATGGAGGTAGAGGTACGAGAGAAGGTGCTCCTTCCAGTGCTGGCGACAACACGCATGCCAGCGGATCGTCAGTTGCAGGACCGTCAGGCCTGTCATCGCTGGGTCAGGGCCCTGTGAATCTCAGTAACGAACAGCGTCGCCAATCTGTCCTTCAGTGGTTAATGCAACCTGCATCCAGCAGTCTTACCTCCTCGTCCTCCCAGTCACGGCCACAAATGTCGTCATTAGCATCATCAGCATCCGTCCAACATGAAGCAGCCCAAATGTCAACTCGTGTACCCACCACTGTGGATAATCCATTGTCTGAAGACCTCTTTGATGACAAAATGCGGTTGGGGTCAGAAGGCATGTTAAAAGATCAAGAGGATGATTTAGTCTGCTCTGACGCCCAGTTACTGATGCCATTAGAAGAGGAGAAGGAAGCCGGTCAATCGGCAAAAATCCCGGGCGGTCGGCTACTTGCTTGTAGCCCGCAGCTTCTGGATGCAGTAAGTCAGGACGACCAAGTCACCTGTGTTGATGATGATGATGATGACGACATTGCGGATCCATCGTGGTCTTTTCCGCAGAATTTGCTTGCGGGAGCTTCATCAGTGGACGAGGAGGAAGACGATGGGGTAGTGTCAATACGGGTCCCGCCACAAAAGGGGAGAGGGCGATCGCAGAAGTCCGCTGATATGATTCCGCCAGCCATGGGAGCAGAAGAAACACTTTAACCCAAACCATCCCAAAGCCAAAAGCCTGAATGTCGGCATTGCCAGGCTTTTGGCCGTGGAAATGTTGCCTTTCCGTCTGGTGGACACAGAAGGGTTCCGCCACATCATGGCCCTTCCCTGCCCCCCATACCAGATGCCGAGCAGGCATTTCTTTGCCAGAAAAGCCGTCCCTGCCCTGGCCAGCCACGTGTCATCTAAAATTTCAAGCGCGTTGTCTGCATCTGTGGCCGGAAAAGTCCATCTGACCACCGACACATGGACTAGTAAGCACGGCCAAGGCCGCTATATCTCTGGCTTGGTTTCTCTGGGCACGTGATGCCACCAGAGGACCTTGGGGGAAAGAGCCCTGCACCATCCCTGCGGTTTTGAAGAGTGTGCGCCGAGCCTGAGAGCCACCGTCACCCCCAGAGACATCCACCCTCGACCCAGAGGCTTGGGAAATCAAGGCTCCATCTCTCACATGAGTGCTTGGATGCTCCATTTCCTCCAACATGATCCTCGCATTAAGGCCATCAAAATGAACAACAGTTACTGGGTGGCCACCCTCCTGGATCCCGGTACAAAAAAACTCAGCATTTTTCCTTCCACCCACCCAAATAGAGAGTAAAATGCAGGAAATGGAGACCTTGCTGATTGATCAACTGGAGACATCTTTTGCGTCTGCTTCACGTTCTTCAAATGTCACGGTGGAACAACGCCAGCGACGTGACAGCAGTAGAGTGCCAAGTAGGCCCAGCACCGGCAGCAGCAGGCAAGGTGGCAGAACCCTAATGGGTGACCTCTGGCAATCTTTATTTACCACCTCACCAACGCATGCAATGCAGGGCACACATACAACACCCAGAGACCAGCTTAAGATCATGGTGCACGACTGTCTGCGCCTCAACACCAATGTTTTTGTATGTGTTCCGGCCCCAAAAGACTTCTGGGTATCCAAAATGGACGAATGGCCCGAGCTGGCTCGCCACGCCATAGAGTGTTGTCCTGCCCAGCAGCCAGCGTCATATCTGAGTGGACCTTCAGCACAGCAGGTGGAGTCTTTAAAAGAAAAAACGCATCCGGCTTTCCACAGATAATGTGGATCGTTTTGACTTTCATCAAGATGAATCAGGCATGGATCTCTGATGATGTTGTGGCCCCAATTGCCGAGGTCACCGATTGGGTTGCTGGTCAAACTTCACATTCCATCACCAAACAGAAATGGTCCTCTTGAAAAACTTATTTTTAAAATAATCATTTCTTACTGCAATTTTTATTCTCAGTTACCAACAGTTCATTTTGCTGGTTTTGCTGTGAGGAGACTAAAAGACACCAAGGTTTCATGACAAAACCATATTCCATTTACTCACTTCATCTTTAGAATTTTTTTCGCATTGTCAAGGGTTTTTGGGGTCATGTTGCCTCACAATTTTTAACGTGGCTGAGAAGTCATTTATAATTTTCTGGGGTCATGTTGCTGTGAGATAAGCTATAATCATGGTCCTTTGGAACAGAAATGTGGTTCTAAAGTGGCATTTCTCCCCTCACAATTTTTAACATTGGCTGAGAAGTCATTTTTATAATTTTTTGGGTTATGTCCTTTGAAATGCAGCAATACTACAGGTCCTATTCTAAAAAAATTGTTGTTTCTAATAGACATTTGTTCTTCACAATTGTCAAAAGTGGCTCATGGGTCATGTTTTGAATTTTTGGGGGGCATTTTGCTGTGACATGCAGCTTTTATTACAGGTCCCCCTATTATAAAAAATGTTGTTTCTAACAGACATTTGTTCTTCACAATTGTCCAAAGTGGCTCAATGCTTTGAATTTTTGGAGGCATTTTGCTGTGACATGCAGCTATACTACAGGTCCTTTTAATAAAAAATGTTGTTTCTAACAGACATTTGTTCTTCACAATTGTCAAGAGGGGCTCAAGGGTGAGGGTGCTGTCAGAAACAGGAATAGGTAGGACACTGTTAATGGACACATATTGCAAAAAGACTTGTTTTTGCAAGATCTTTAACATAGCTATCAATCCCTGTATTGAGACAACCCATTTAATATAATTTAAAAAAAGAAAACAAATACATGGTGGGATTCCATCCTATTTTAAAAATGGGTTTTCTAAAAATTAAACTACTAAAAAACTTGCATGTACAAATAGCTGTTAAAAAAATTCCTCTTGAATTGTAAAAGGGAGGTACAGGAAAACTTGACCAGATGTATGGTTATTCAGAGGACATGGAGTATGGAGAAACCGGACAGAAACAAAGTACAGAAAACCATTTCCTCCCAGCACGTTGAGTAAAATGAGAAAAAGAATTTCAAGAAAAAGGGCACCTGGGTGTAACAGGAGCGTTAACCACCAGTATTTCCAAGTGAAGCTCAATTGGTCCGCACTCATATGGAGGGGCAAGCGCTACCCAGGTCTTGTACTGTGTACTGAGGAAGGCGGGAGTTCGCACACTTCCGCTTCCGCACTCTGCTTCAGCACGACAGTTTTCGTTGCTGCGTCATCAGGGCTTTTTAAAACCTGCGTGTTAATAGATGACGGACGCCAGCCTGGGCTCTCATCAGAAACCCACTGTAAAACCCCGGGCCCCGGGGTCTGCTGTGGCACAGGACAGGTATAGTCAATGTCCAGTTCAACTAAAATGGTGGTTGAAAACCCTTTTTCCGGCACTTTTAATCTGGGGTCAGACAGGTTTAATGGTCATACTGCGGTCCAGGACAGTATAGTCAATGTCCAGTGAAACTAAAATGGTGGTTAAAAAGACTCCTTTTTTCCGGCACTTTTTAATCTGTGGGTCAGACAGGTTTTAAGGGTCATGCTGCGGTCCAGGACAGGGTTGTCAATGTCCAGTTCAACTAAAATGGTGGTTGAAAGGGGACTTCTTTTTCCGGCACTTTTTAATCTGGGGGTCAGACAGGATTTAATGATCAATACTGCGGCCCAGGACAGTTCTAGTCAATGTCCAGTTCAACTAAATGGTGGTTGAAGACTCCTTTTTCCGGCATTTTTTTAATCTGTGGGTCAGCGGGTTTAAGGGTCATGTTGCGGTCCAGGACAGGGATATTCAATGTCCAGTTCAAGTAAAATGATGGTTCAAATAATACTGCCTTCTGGCACTTTTTAATTTGGGGGTGTGATGCAGGTTTTAAGGGTCATGCTGTGGTACAAGACAGGGATAGTGAATGGTTGTGTGACTTTTTTTCTGTGGCTTTTATAGCCTAAGTGTTGTGCCTAAGTTTAGCGGGTATCCATTTGACTGTTGTGGCTGTTATTCCAGCTTCTCCAGCCCGGTTTGGGTGTAAGAATGAAGGTGTTGTTGCTCTCCCAGAGACTTTAATGGTCATCGGAGATGATCGACGATCGACTATCGAATAACCGTATCGATGGTGGCCGACTATCGACTATCGCCCGATGTCGATAGCCAACGTAATCGCTCAACACTACTTACAACACCAATCACACCCTCCTTAAGCTGCGGCGGCACACCGGCCTCCCCCAATATAGGCTGATATGTGACATTTCCACATGGTGGAATTCCAGCCTCCATATGTTGGAATGACTGTATGAACAGAGAAAGGCTATTGATGGTTTATTGATGATCCAAACGGACAGGAGTACACCCCTGTGTAATTTTAATGTCGGCCAGTGGCAGCTCATGCGTGACACCTGCCTTTTGCTCAGGCCCTTTCATGCGGACATGCGTTATTTGGCAGTCGCCAGGACTACGGGATGAATAACGTCATTCCACTGCTTCATGTTGTCACGGACAGCGGTAGTGGATACACTGGACCACCGCAAGCGATGCCAATAGCCACGCCAGGGAGCGGGATCTAAGTAGGTCCCGGTTTTCACCAGAGCCCGCCGCAAAGCGGGATGGACTTGCTGCGGCGGGAGTCTACCCGGTTGCTTGCTTGCGGTGGCAGCCAAGGTATAGCGTGGTACAGAATTGTCAGGCAGGCTCGTAGTCAAAGGTCAGGCTAACAGGTCAGGGCAGGCGGCGGAGATTCGAGGTAATTTAACGTAGCAGAAAGGTCGGGTACACGGGCAGACAGGAACTGATGAACAGGGGAAATTGATGAACAGGAATAAATATATTAACAGGGGGAAATTTATGAACAGGGTGAAATTGATGAACAGTAATAAATATATTAACAGGGGGAAATGATTGTACAGGGGGAAATTAAGGAACGGGAATAAATGTATTAACAGGGGGAAATTGATGAACAGGTAACAGGGGAGGGCCACCCCTTTTTCCACCATTAACAGGGGATGGCCTCCCCTTTTCCAGCGTTAACATGGTAGGGCCTCACATTTTTGCACCTTTAACAGGGGAGGGCCTCCCCTTTTTTCCACCTTTAACAGGGGAGGGCCTCCCCTTTTTCCACCATTAACAGGGGAGAGCCTCCCCTTTTTTCTACAAAGCCAGTTTTGCAGCTGTCTTTTGCTTCTTCTTTTTTTCTGTCCCATTCCAGTTTTGTACTGAATTCCATCAACAATGGCACAGAATTCAAAAAAAGCACCCAAAACAATTCCTGTAGTTATGGTCTCCTTCAGTTCAAGTTCCATACGCTGAATTTGAACAAACTGGAGTAATGCAGAAACTGGATTCAAATCACCATGTTTATACTTCATGAGTGTTTGATTGTCACTGCTGTCCTCCTCTTGGTATGCAGAGGCCTACCGCTCGCCAAAAAACCTCCCATGCCACTCTCCACATCAATACTGCAAGAAGCAGGGGATATTAGCCCCATTTCTTCGCTGCCAAGTAGCTGCTGACTGCCCTCCTCAAATTGTTCATCCTCACTGTATAGTGGCACTGAGCCCAGACCACATAGTAGATCTCTGGCTGAGGGAACCGGATGGGACAGTGGCGGGTTGAGGACAGGTGAGGGCCGCTGACCCGCTCCCGGGCCTTTCCAACTAAGGGTTGTGTCTGATGTTCCCACCGACTCTTGGCTGGATGACCTAGTCAACCAATCAAGAACCATTGGGTTGCTGAACAACACACGGCCGCTAGATGACAGCGGCAGTTTTGGCCTCACCGAGTGACCCCTGCTGCGACGTCCCCCTTTCTGTGCTGCGACCTGGGCCTGCTCCAGGAATGTTTGTG
>JAODAL010002235.1:0-142500 GCA_025379985.1 Phyllomedusa bahiana | reverse complement strand
TTTTTCTTCTACGGTGTTCAGCGTTCGGGATAAATAATGTTATATTTTTATAGATCGGACTTTTTCAGATGCGGCGATACCAAACATGTGTAACTTTTTTATTTTTTTAATGATTTTATTTGTAAAATGGGGGAAAGGGGGTGATTTGAAATTTTAATACTTTTTTTTTTTACTTTAAAACTTTTTTTTTTTTTTTTTTTACTGTAACATTGAGGCCACCTGTGATACTTGACCACTAGGTGGCGCAATTGTTAATACACCCTAATGCATTGCCTATGCAATGCATTAGGCTGTACAAAGATGGCGGTTTCCCCACTTCCTGTCTGCGGACGGAAGTGGGGCAA
Source organism: Phyllomedusa bahiana (assembly GCA_025379985.1). NCBI lineage: Eukaryota > Metazoa > Chordata > Amphibia > Anura > Hylidae > Phyllomedusa > Phyllomedusa bahiana. The sequence goes on along the minus strand of JAODAL010002235.1, from coordinate 142,156 downwards.
ACCGGCCAGGGTAAGTGATGGGAGCCTTCACAAGGCTCCCCACCACAATGCCCGGTGATCGGATCAGCGCAGCATAGCTGCACTTATGCCGATCACCGCACCGATCGGTGCGCGGCACCGATCGGCGTTAATTTATAAGCCGCGGCCATCTTTGCCGCGGCGCCTGATGGGTAAAACAGCGCCAGCGGGTGGAGCCACCCGCCTGCGCTGCTACTGCCTGGTGTTAGCGACGATTTGCCGCTAACACCCGCCGGCTGTGCGGTGGGGTCGCGGAGCGATCCCCCTGCAAAGCCCCTTAGCGGCCCTGGGACGTACTGATACGCCCAAGGTCGTTAAGGGGTTAAAAGGGTGACTCTGAGGACAAATTCTCTTTAATGTATTTTGCAATCTGTGATACTTCAGGTTACCTAAAAACCACCTAACTTCCTTCATATGGGAGCACCCATGTAAAAGCCAACAAAACCTAAATCCAAAAACAATGGCGGCCATGCTGAGCAAATTTACTAAGCTTCTTTGGTCGACCATGGCAAGCCCTGTTCTGAGTGGAAACTATGACGTATGAGTACATCATAGCGTCGGTAAGGGGCTTTGAAGTGGGATCGCAGCCGCCAGGTGTTAGTGGCCAATTGCAGCTAACACCCGATAGTTACAGCGCAAGGGGGGGCACTGCCACACACTCACGCTATTTAACCCCTTAGACATTGTAATGTAGTACACTGAAAATTAAGTGTATTATGGATTGTCATTAAACCATTTCTTAGAGTGTGAATCTACAATTCCTGTAGCTCAGAATACCACCCCCCTGTGGGAATGGAATTTGTAGCATGGGTCTGCAGAACCTCACCCTAGCCTTTTGACTGTTCTAATTACTCAAATGTTTTGATAACATGGGTTTTATCCATTTTATTGCGTTTTATTGCCAAAGTTGTGTATACAAGCTGTCCAGAATACCTGATGGAAGACTCCACCTATGACCGCCCCAACAATAAAACCATTAGGCACAACATTGCAGAGGTCATTGATCGGTCCACAGCAGAAGCGCAGTCCGTGAGTGCCATCTAGTTGGGACAGTAAGCAACAACCCTCATCAGACATCAAGTGTCCATCCACCTCATTATATTTTCAGCCAGTAAAAGAGTAGCCAAATATGAGAGAGGAGGGGAAACATGGACAGAGATTTGGGCCTATAAAACACATGGCCAGACTCAAATCTGTGTTCATAGCATGGGGTTCAATTTCTGATTGAGCTGTGTTCCATTTTCCGTTATCCATACCCCTTGGATCTGAAAGCTGAAACATCTGTAAGTGTGAAATCTTTCTAAGTTTTATCCTGTTTATTTTCATAACTGTATTGATGTGTATGTCATAGTCATTGTTAGTGTATTTTGCTTATGTAAGCATTGTGAATTGTTCAATATTAAAGTTACCATTAATACCTTAATTCTTGTCGCTGCACGGATCCATTTCCTTAAAGGAGTGTTTTGGGTTTTTTTTGTAGCTGCTGGAGAGCAGTGAGGTGGCCCTGTAAGCATTTTTTACGTGTTTTTAAAATATCTGTTAGGAATCAGATTCCTTCCATCTGATTCCTTTTTGATTATTGAAGGAAGGTGGTGGCAGCGGATAACTTTGGGGTGCTGGAATTTTCTTGGTGTGCGATTTATTCTTGATTCGCTACCTGAGTGAGAGGTGGATATACAGGCAAGATGGATATACAGACTCAATACATTGAAACCTAATGGCCTAAATGAAGGCTTTTCATTTTCAGCATTTATTTAATCTTGCTGATTCCCTATATAATAATTTTTGAAGAAACATGATATATGTGATTAAGTACGGTCAGCGGATATAGCACAGTTGAATATATGACTATGGAAGCATCAGAGTTCATATATGTTTTTTCCTCCCTCCCATCTCCCTCTGCCCCCCACCCCACTGCCTCCACGTTGTTGCTCATTTTACCTGTGTGCTGTAATCATTATAGGGATTGATCACGTGAGGCCACGGTTTATATTTAACAAATTAGGGATGTATGTATATTCATACATGAAAAAAGTTTGAGACTCTCGGTTCACATATTTTGATCAAAAGATGTTTAAGCTGCCCACGACTTTCAACGGGATCTCAAAATCGGGCAGTCCTATGCTATCTTTACCTCTCAATCGAGCCAATCAGGCCTCTCACTGGGTCATCCGACCTCCATTATTCAGAGAGAAAAAATAAAAAACACCCAACCTGCAAGCTGCCCTTCGTATGACAGCCTGTGAGAGTGGGCGGGGACAGAAACCCAAAATGGAAGTACCCCTTCCTTCCCATATAGGTTAAAATCAATGTACACCAAGTATAACGTATGTTTCTGCACACAAAAAACATTTCTGAAAAAACGTATGTAAACCTGGGTGCCACTGGCAGGGCTGCGGGACACATGTAATTATACATGTACACACACAGACCGCCGCCAGCGGCACACTACTGCAAAAAGGGCAATACACTACGTGGAAATCCGTAAAGAAGCATTTATGCTATCTATCATACATGAAAAAACTTTGAGACTCTGGGTTCACATTTTTTGATCAAAAATTTTTTTAAGCGCCCACGACTTTCAAGGGGATCTCAAAATGGGCAGTCCTTCTTCTTTCCCCTCTCAATCGAGCAATCAGCCTTTCCCTGGGTCAAACCGACCCCATTTTCAGAAGGAAAAAAAAAAAAAACCCCAAACCTGCAAGTCCTTCTTATGACAGCCTGTGAGAGTGGGCGGGGACAAAACCCAAAAATGGAAGCCCCCTTTTCCTTCCCCCATTTTTAGGTTAAAACAATGTACACCAAGTAAAATTTATGTTTCGCACCAAAAAACATTTCTAAAAAAAACGTATGAAAACCGGGGTGCATGGCGGGGGCTGGGGCACCATGTAATTTTTACATGTACACCACAGCCGCCGCCAGCGGCACACACTGCAAAAGGGGCAATAACTACTGGAAACCCCAAAGAACATTTTGCTACTTCAAAATGAAAAAAACTTTAGACTCCGGTTCACATTTTTTTTTTGATCAAAAGATTTTTTAAGCTCCCCCGACTTTCAACGTGATTAAAAAACGGGCAGTCTATGCTATTTTTCCCTCTCAATCGAGCCAACAGGCCTCTCGGGGTAAAACCGACCCCCATTATTCGAGAAAAAAAATAAAAAACCCCCAACCTGCAATGCTCTTCTTATACACCCTGTAAGTGGGGGGGGACAAACCCCCAAAAAGGAAGCACCCCCTTTTTTCCCATATGGGTTAAAATCAATGTACACCAAGTTAAGTATTTTTCTCCCAACAAAAACATTTTGAAAAAACGTATAAAAACCCTGGGGCCACTGGCGGGGCTGCGGCACAATGAAATTTTTTAATGTACACACACGACCGCCGCCAGGGGGCACACTACAAAAGAAGGGCAAACATCGGGGAAATCCCTAAAGTAGCATTTTGCTATTATCATACATAAAAAAAATTTTGGATTGGTTCACTATTTTGACAAAAGATGTTTAATGCCCACGACTTTCAACTTGACTCAAATCGGGCAGTCCTTTGCTATTTTTACCTCTAAATCGCGCAAATCAGGCCTTCACTGGGTCAACCCCCCATTTTCAGAGAGAAAAATAAAAAACACCCAAACCGCAAGTGCCCTTCTTTGACAGCCTGTGAGAGTGGGCGGGGAAGAAACCCAAAAAGGGAAGCACCCTTCCTTCCCATTTTTTTTAAATCAATGTACACCAAGAAAACGTATGTTTCGCACCAAAAACTTTCTGAAAAAACGTTTTAAAACCCTGGGTCCCACGGGCAGGGCTGGGGCACACATGAAATTTATACTGTCCACACAGACCGCCCCCAGCGGCCATACTGCAAAAAGGGCAATACACTACGGGGGGAAACCCCCAAGAAGCATTTATGCTATTTATACTGAAAAAACTTTGAGACTTCGGTTCACATTTTTTTGTTCAAAAGATTTTTAAGCTGCCCACATTTCAACGTGACTCAAAATGGGGCAGCCCTTGCTTCTTTACCTCTCAATCGAGCCAATCAGGCTCTCCTGGGTCAACCGCCCCCTTTATTCAGGGAAAAAAAAAAAAACACCCACCCCAAAGCTGCTCTTCTTATGACAGCCTGTGGAGGGGGGGGGACGAAACCCCAAAATAAACCCCCCTTCCTTCCATATAGTTAAAATCAATGTACCCCAAGTATAACGATTTTTATGCCCCCAAAAAAACTTTCTGAAAAACGTATGAAAACGGGTCCCACGGGCGGGCTGGGGCCCACATGTAATTTACTTTACACCACAGACCGCCGCCGCGGCCCTACTGAAGAAGGGCAATACACTACGGGAAATCCCAAAAGTGCATTTATGCTATTATCATCATGAAAAAACTTTGAACCTGGGTTAAATATTTTTGACAAAAGATTTTTAAAGTGCCCCCGATTTTTCAAGTGATTCAAAATCGGGCAGCCCTATGCTATTTCCCTCTCAATCGCCCCCAATCAGGCCTTCACGGGGTAAACCCGACCTCCATTATTCAGGAAAAAAATAAAAAAACCCCCCAAACCTGCAAGCTGCCCTTTTTTATGACACCCTGTGAGAGGGGGGGGGGAAAAAAAACCCAAAAGGGAACCCCCCTTCCCTTCCTATAGGTTAAAATCAATGTACACCAAGTATAACGTTTGTTTTGCACACAAAAACATTTCTAAAAAAAACGTATGCAAACCGGGGTCCCAGGGGCGGGCTGCGGAAATGAGTTATAATGTACACACACAGACCCGCCCACGGACACTACTGAAAAAAAGGGCAATACCTAGTGGAAATCCCAAAGAAGCTTTTATGTTTCTATCTACATGAAAAAAACTTTGAGACTTGGGTTTCACATATTTTGATAAAAAGATGTTTAAGCTGCCCACGATTTCAACGTGATCCAAAAACGGGCGCCTATGCTATTTTTTCCCTTCAAGACCCAATCAGGCCCCCGGGCGGGGTCAACCGACCCATTATTCAAGGAAAAAATAAAAACACCCAACCCGGGCAACTCCCCTTCTTATGAAGCCTGTGAGAGTGGGGGGGGGACAGAAACCAAATGGAAAGACCCCTTCCCTTTCCCCAAATGGGTTAAAAAATCAATGTAACAAGTATAAGTATTTTTCGCAACAAAACATTTCTGAAAAACGCATGCAAACCTGGGTGCCACTGGCAGGGGCGGCAACATGTAATTTACATGTACCACACAGACCGCCGCAGCGGCACACTACTGAAAGAAGGGCTTTTCATACGGGGAAAATCCCTAAGAAGCATTTATCTATCTATATACAAAAAAAAACTTTAAACTCTCGGTTAAATTTTTGATCAAAAGATGTTTAAGCCCAGACTTTCAACGTGTCTCAAAATGGGGCAGTCTATGCTACTTTCCTCTCAATCGACCAAATCAGGCCTTCACGGGTCAACCGACCTCCATTATTCGAGAGAAAAAAAAAAAAAACACCCAAACCTGCAAGCTCCCTTCTTATGACACCCTGTGAGATGGGGGGGGACAGAAACCGAAAAGGGAACACCCCTTCCTTCCCATATAGGTAAAATAAATGTCCCAAGTATAACGTATGTTTGACACAAAACATTTAAAAAAAAACGTATGCAAAGGGGTGCCACTGGCAGGGCTGGGGCACAAATGTAGTTATACATGTACACACACAGCCCGCCGCCGGGCACACACTACAAAAGGGCAATACACTACATGGAATCCCAAAAGAAATTTATCCCTATCTATCATACATAAAAAAACTTGGACTCTCGGTTCACTATTTTGATAAAAAGAGTTTAAAGCCCCCCAACTTTAAACGTGATCTCAAATGGGGCGTCCATGCTATTTTTCCCTCTCAATCGACCCAATAGGCCTCTCGCTGGGTAAACCCCGCCCTCCTTATTCAGAGAGAAAAAAAAAAACCCCCAACTGCAAGCTCCCCTTCTTATGCAGCCTGTGAGAGTGGGCAAAGGGACAGAAAACCAAAAGGGAAGCACCCCTTCTTCCATTGGGTTTTAAAAATCAATTACACCAAGTAAAAACGATGTCTCTGCACACAAAAAATTTCTAAAAAAAACGTATGCAAACCGGGTGCCACGGCAGGGCCGGCCCAAAAATGTAATTATACATGTACACACACAGACCGCCCCAGGGCACACTACTGCAAATGGGGTAATACACTAGGGAAAAACCCTAAAAAGCTTTAGCTATCTATCTACATAAAAAACTTTGGGGACTCCGGTTCACATATTTTGATAAAAAGATGTTTAAGTTTCCCCACGACTTTCAACGTGTCTCAAAATGGGGCAGTCCTATGCATCTTTTACCTCCAATCGAGCCAATACCCTCTCGCGGGGGTAAAACCGACCTCCTTTATTAGAGAGAAAAAAAAAAAACACCCAACTGAAAGCTCCCCTTCTTATGAAGCCTGGGAGTGGGGGGGGACAGAAACCCAAAATGGAAGCCCCCTTTTCCTCCATATAGTTAAAATCAATGTACCCCAAGTATAACGTATTTTTCTGCTCACAAAACTTTTCGGGAAAAAAACTATGCAAACCTGGGTGCCAGGGAGGCTGCGGCACACTGTAATTATCAGTACTAACGACCCCCGCCGCGGCACACTACTGCAAAAAGGGCAATACACTACGGGGAAAAACCCCTAAAGAACATTTATGTTCATCTACATGAAAAACTTTGAGACTCTGGGCCCAATATTTTGATAAAAAAGATTTTTAAAGCTGCCCACGTTTAAAAGTGATCTCAAAATCGGGGTCCTATGTTTCTTTCCCTCTAAATCGACCCAAATCAGGCCTCTCCGGGTCAACCGCCCTCCATTATTCAGAGAGAAAAATAAAAAACACCCAACCTGCAAGCTGCCCTTTTATGACACCCTGTGAGGGGTGGGCGGGGACAGAAACCAAAAATGGAAGCCCCCCCTTCCTTCCCATAGGTTAAAATAAAATTTACACCAAAGAAAACATATGTTTTGCACCAAAAAATTTCTGAAAAAAAGTAGAAACCCCCGGGGTCCCACGGCGGGCTGCGGAAAACATGTAATTATACATTACACACACAGACCGCCCCCGGGGCACACCTGCAAAAGGGGCAATACACTCGGGGAAAAACCCCTAAAAAAGCTTTTATGCTATCTATCTACTGAAAAAATTTTGAGACTCTCGGTTTCCAATTTTTTTGTTCAAAAGATTTTTAAAGCTCCCCACGATTTTCAGGGGACTCAAAATGGGCAGTCATGCATCTTTACCTCTCAATCGACCCAATCAGGCCTCCACGGGTAAACCCGCCCTCCTTTATCAGAGAGAAAAATAAAAAAAAAAACCAACTGCAAGCTGCCCTTTTATGACACCCTGTGGGGATGGGGGGACAGAAACCCAAAAGGGAAAGCACCCTTTCCTTCCCATATAGGTTAAAAATCAGTGTACCCAAGTATAACGTTGTTTCTGCACACAAAAAAATTTGGCCCCAATTGAGGGGTTTAAAATAGTAGGCTGCCCGATGTTGAGATCTTTGAAGTCGGGGGCGTTTTTAAAACTTTTTTTGATCAAAATATGTAAACCCGAGGTCTAAAATTTTTTTTCATGTATGATAGATAGCAAAAATGTTTCTTTAGGTTTCCCCCCCGATGTATTCCCCTTATTGCGTGTGTGCCGCTGGCGGGGTCTGTGTGTTACTGTAAATTCATTGTCCCCAGCCCTCCCAGTGGCACCCAGGTTTGCATACGTTTTTTCAGAAAGTTTTTGTGTCAGAACATACTTTATACTTGGTATACTTTGTTTTAAAACCTTATGGGAAGGAAGGGGGCTTCCATTTTGGGTTTCGTTCCCCCCTCTCTCATCGCTGTCTAAAAAGGGCAGCTTGCGGGTTGGGTTTTTTTTTTTTTTCTCTCTGAAAAATGGGGTCGGTTGCCCCGTAGGGGGCCATTGGCTCGATTGAGAGGTAAAATAGCATAGGATGCCGTTTGAGCCGTTTGAAAGTCGTGGGCAGCTTAAAATTTTTGATCAAAATTGTAAACCGAGGTCTCAAGTTTTTTATGTATGTAGTAGTAAATGTTTCTTTAGGGTTTCCCGAAGTGATTCCCCTTTTTGCAAAAGTGTGCGTGGCGGGGGTTGTGTGGTACATGTAAATTACATGTGTGCCCCCCCGCCAGGGCCCCCGGGTTTGCATACGTTTTTTAAAAATTTTTTTTGGGTGGAGAAAACATCTTATATTTGGTGTACATTGTTTTTAAAACCTTATGGGAAGGAAGGGTGCTTTCCTTTTTGGGTTTTTCCCCCCGCCCCTCCACAGGTGTTATAAGAAGGGCAGCTTGAGGTTGGTTTTTTTTTTTTTCTCTAAATAATGGAGGTCAGTGCCCCAGTGAGGGGCCCTGATTGGCTCGATTGAGAGGTAAAGTTGCTGGGGATGCCCGATTTTTGAGATCCTTTGAAAGTCTGGGAGTTTAAACATCTTTGATCAAAATATGTGAACCGAGGTCTCAAAGTTTTTTATTATGATAGATAGCATAAATGTTTCTTTGGGGTTTCCCGTATGTATTGCCCTTTTTGTATGTATTTTTCAGGCTCGGACGGGGCCCACCAGGGGATCGGGAATCCCCCGGGGGGCCCCCCGAGCGGCGGGGGGCCCCGGAGGCATCCGTCTCCCCCCGGGGCCCGTTCGCACCCGGACCCGGAGCCGGGGTCCGTGCCCCGAGCGCCCGAGCGGGCCAGGGTCCCAGGGACTAATGTCCCGATCCCGGGGCGCGCGGTTTTTCAGCGGGGCACGCCCCACTAGCGCTGCCTCTGCGCCCCTCCCGGGCGGTAAAGACGGGCCTTCAGCCTCCCGGGCCCCGGCCCCTATGCTGACGTAGGCGGCGCGGTGACGTCACTTCCCCGGCGCCTATGCGAGGACCAACCCGGCGGGTGTCAGGCGCCCCGGGACCGGGAGGGTTGGGCGGGAGCCGGGCCAGGGCAAGGGCTTTTTTTTTTTTTTTTTGTTTTTTTAAATTACCTAAAAGGGGCCCTGGCTTTTCAAAAGGGGGCCCTGCCCCTACTCTAAAGGGGGGCCCTGGAACTTTAAAGGGGCCCCGGGCTACTAAAGGGGGGCCCCGGGCCCTACTAAAAGGCGCCCTAAATTACCCCAAATTTGGGGGCCCCCTGGCTACTCAAAAGGGGGACCCGGGGCTACTCAAAAGGGGGGCCCCGGGCTACTCTAAAGGGGGGCCCGGGGCTACTCAAAAAAGGGGGCCCCTTTGGCTAAAAAAGGGGGGCCCCTTGGGGTATTTAAAAGGGGGGGCCCGGGGGCCTCCCTTTTAAAGGGGGCCCTGGCCCCTCAAAAGGGGGGCCCCCTGGCTATTTTAAAAGGGGGGGGCCCGGGCCCTTGGGGGAAACCTGGTTTTTTTTAAAAGGGGGGCCCCTGGCTAACAAAGGGGGTCCTTGGGGGGCTACAAAAGGGGGGCCCTTTGGCAAAATAAATTGGCCCCCTAGCTATCTAAAGGGGGGCCCCGGGCAAAAACAAAGGGGGGCCCCTGGCAAATTTTTTAAGGGGCCCCCTCAAACTAAAAAAAGGGGTTTCCCCCTGGCTACAAAGGGGGCCCTGGCAAAGGGGGCCCTGGCCAACAAAGGGGGGCCCGGGCCCTACAAAAAAGGGGGCCCTGGCTATTTTAAAAGGGGGGCCCTTTGGTGATTAAAAGGGGGGGGGCCTGGCAAACCCAAAAGGGGGCCCTGGCTAACAAAAGGGGGGGGGGGAACCCCGGGCCCTATCAAAAAGGGGGGCCCCGGGCCTAATAAAGGGGGGCCCCTGACTAAAAATAAAAAAAGGGGCCCCCGGGACTAAAAAAGGGGGGGGGGCCCTTTGACAAAAAAGGGGGGGGCCCCTGGTACAAAAAAGGGGGCCCTGACTAACTAGGGGGGCCCCTTTGGTTTACCAAAAAGGGGGGGTTTGACAAACCAAGGGGGCCCGGGGTACAAAAAGGGGGGGCCCTGATTTAAAAAGGGGGCCCTTTGACTAAAAAAAGGGTCCCCTGACTACTTTAAGGGGGGCCCCCGGGACAAAAAAAGGGGGGCCCTTTGGCTAGGGAAAAGGGGGGCCCCCTGGCTACAAAAAGGGGGGCCCCCTGACTAAAAAAAGGGGCCCTGACTACAAAAAGGGGGGTCCTGACAAACCCAAAGGGGGGGCCCGGACTAAAAAAAAGGGGGGCCCGGGCTACGAAAAGGGGGGGCCCCTTTACTAACAAAAGGGGGGGCCCCTTGGCTCCCAAAAAGGGTTGGGGCCCTGGTACCTAAAGGGGCCCCCGACTAACTAGGGGGGGCCCTAAATACTTTAAGGGGGGCGCCCCGGGCTACAAAATTTGGGGGGCCCCTTTGGCCCTAAAAAAAAGGGGGGCCCCGGGACTAATTTTAGGGGGGGCCCTGGCTACAAAAAGGGGGGCACGGGGCTACAAAAAGGGGGGGCCCTGACAAATTTAGGGGGGGCCCTGGCTACCAAAAGGGGGGGCCCTGGCAAACCAAAAAGGGGGCCCCGACTACCTACAAAACTAGCAAAAGAGTCCCCCTGGTTCCCTCCCAAAACTGCTAAAGGGGGGGCCCCTTTGATTTACGTACACTTGCAAAAGGGGAAGGGCCCTAACTCCCCTGTAAACTATTTAAAAGGGAGCCCCCAAAAACTGCCGGGTATACTCCCAAAGGGGGCCCCCAAATTTCCCTTATATTTCCTAAAAGGAGACCCCAAATTTGCCTGTAATACCAAAAGGGGGCCCTTTAACTGTCTGTAAAATCCCCAAAGGGGGCCCCTTACTGCCTGTACACACCTAAAGGGGGAACCCTAATGTCTGTAAACTACCTAAAGGAGACCCTAAACCGGGGGGTTTTTTTTTTATTAACCCTTAAAGGGGGTTTTTAAAACTCCCTTTGTTTTACTTACCTAAAGGGGCCCTTAACGGGTTTGAAGCCAAATTAAAGGGGACCCAAACCCTCCCTTTCAAAGTTTACCAAAACTGGGGTCCCCCAAACCCCTAACTGTAGCCTATCAACTTGCTAACGGGGGCCGGGCTTTATCTACATGGGGGTTTTTTTAAACCTACCCCCCGGTTTGGCTGGGGTACCCCCCAAACCCCAACCCTGACCCGGGTTTTCCAATTAAATCCAGCGGGAACTACCTACCTAAAAAGGGCCTACCCTATTTTTTTGGGGGCCCTTTGTTTAAATCGCTTACCTCCCTAGGGTTTTTCCTACTTCCCTTTGGAAATAAAATTTGAAGGAAAGGGGGAAATAGTTGTACCCTTAAATCCCGGGGGGGTTAGCCCTCTCCTCACCCTCCAACCCCTTAGGTTTAATGGGGCCCTTCTAATTTATGGCTTGAACCCCTCTCCCACCCCTGGGTTTTTTGAACAGGGGTTTGGGAATAGGAAAAGGGAAATGCGGGAAAAATTTGAGGGTTTTCTAAGATATTTGTGTGTAATTTCTCCCAGGAATGATTTTGGGGCCCGGGGAAATCATCATGGGGGGGGTGGAAGGGATGCAGAAAAAAAAGGGAATAAGAAACGACTAAAGAGAAGAAATTTGTCATCAATATGACATCCCCCGGTGAGCCCCCTGTTTTTCGGGGGGTTTAGTTAATTCTATTTTGGGATCAACGCGGGTTTTCCCACTGTAATGTGATGTAAACCCGAGCGGGTGTCTACCTCTATGGGGTTTCCCCCAAAAGGCGGGGGTTTGGGGTTATATTGGCTTTAGAAATAAGTGGCGGGGAACATGTGCCCCTGATTGTAAGATTTGAACGAACCCCTTTGCCCCGTTGATTAGGAGTTAGACTTTCTTTTTTGGGCGGGTGTTTATTTTAGAAGGTGGTGACGTGCTTTTCCAAAGGGGAAAACGGGGAGGGGGGATTTTGTATGGGGACTATTGGGGGGGGATATTTTATTTTTGGGTGGAGGGGTTTATGGATGGAGCTTTAGCCCTGTGTCTTTTGTTATGTTAAAAACTGACAAATGGGGATACATTGTACTACAAAATACATTCTTTTTTGGGAACACTGTATTATTTTTGGAAAAAAGGGGCCCGTGTTTATGCCCCAAGAGGTCGGTAAAAATTTTCATGTACGGGGGGTTTCCCCCCCCCAAGATCAACTCCCCTGTGGGCCCCAGCCCCCCAAAGTCCGACACTGTGTATATTGCTTTTTGTGCATGGGGGGGTTTTTGGTTGGGCCCAGCGGGAATGTATGGGATATGCACTGTGTTGTTGTGGGGGAAAACGCAAGGGGGGTTTTGGATTGCTACCTTTTTCAGTAGTACCCCCCTTATGTAAAGTTTTTGTTTTGCTGCGGGCGTTGATCTATCAAAATAGATTCAACAGATGCAATAAGGGGTTTTGAAGTTACTAATAAATTTTTGAAATTTTCCCCATTTTTTTGCAGGCCCCCATTGTGACGAAAAAGGGAATTAGGTGGCTAGCCGTGAGCCGTAAGAAGAAATTCAAGGGGGAAAGTTGGGGAGGTAAAAACGTGGGGGGGGGGGGCTAGCCATGGAGCCTGAAAGCTTTAAATTAAAATGAATTTTGAATTTTACTTTTAAAAAGGAAGGGGTTTTAAATTGGAAAAATAGTTTTGGGAGACAAAAATGTACATTTAAAAGGGAAAAACATGTTTTTTAAAAATAGGGCCTGCAGCTTTATTTAAAATGATTATTTTACATTAATATAAAAGGAGAAGTGTTTTAAAGGGGAAAAGTTTTAATTGCCCAATAATTTTCTGTACAATAAAAATTTTAAAAATTCCCCCAATAAAAATATCCCATTTTTGGGCAATGGAAGAAAAAGGGGTTTTGGGGGAGCTGAAAAAGGCTGGTAGTGTGCTGTGGAATTTAAACACCTATTTTTGTTAGTCCGTTCTAGGTGACCCACGCATTTCCCAAAAAATTTTTGAAAAAAATGAGCCCGGAACCCATCCAGTCAGGGGAGGTGTCGGGTTGGTGCAGTGCGTTGGCGCGGGCAGAAAACAGAAAGGGAGGGGGGCCGCAACCCTTTAAAGGGGGATGGCGAAATTGCCCTGAAAAATTGTTTTATGGGACATGGGGGGCCCCCCTTTCCAGCCCCAATTTATGATTTGTGCGTGCAGAGAGGGGGAAAGGGGGAGTGATTTTTTATGTAAATTTCTCTGATGGCTATTTGGTGGGGAACCTGAATGGGGTGTGTATTTTTAACATAAATAAAAAGGAAGTGAGCTTAGCCCCACATTGATCAAACCCTTTCAAAGCCCTGATGAAGCAGAAAGGCGGGAGAAACAGTCGGGGATGCCAGATATGATTTTTTTTAAATTGTATTTCTCACCTCTTTTCTACAATTTTTCCCTCTGAAAGGGGTTTAAAAAAAGGGGGGCCCTTTTTTTGGGTTCTGGGGTTTCCAATGGTTTTTGGGACTGACTCCCCAAAGTAGTAGGTTTGGGGACCCCTTTAAATGGAGTAGAAATTTTTGCTATAATAAAAAGGCTTTCCTGTTAATAGGTGGTGCTCCCCCAGCCTTGATAATAAAAATGAGTTTTTCCCTTCTTTCAGAAGCAAAAAAGGGTTAAATGTTTGGGGTTTTAAAAATTTAAAGGTTTTTGAATATTTTTTATAGGGGTTTTTAAGAGTTATACAAAAAAAAAAGTTACGTTTTGGGTTTTAAAAACAATAGGGGAACTTTAGATTTAAAGTTTGCCTAGGGCCAAAATAGAAAAATATAGGATAAAAAGTCACTGCCCTGTTCTCTTGCGAGTTTCCCCAAATTTTTTGGAAGATTATGTGAAATTTTGGGGAACGGGAAAGTTAAATGGGGGAATTGGGGAAAGGCCCAGGTTTTTTGAGTCAAAAAAATTAATTTTGGAAAATTTTTTCACGGGAAGTATTTTAGTATTTTCAAACCCAACCCAAATTTCCTTTGGGAAGGGAAAACTAAGATCCATATAGCCTTTCAAAAATTAAAAAAATTTCAAACAACAAATTCGGCAGGGCTGGGAAGTACCAGTGTAGAGACATATATACAACAGCAAATTATGTATAAGGATTACGGGTTAGTTTGAACCAAAACAAAACTTTGAGGGTCCCCTTTTTTATCAAGGGGTGGGAAAAACTGCAACTAATCTCCTGAAATTTAGAAAATCTGCAGAATATGAAAGAATTTTATTAAATAAAAATTTAAATGAACAACAAAACAGGGGTATGGGGATTTTCTTCGGCCCATCCAATTTCCCTGAATTTAAACAAAAATTTCAAGAAATAAGAATCTCGAGAGAAAAAATTTAAAAAAAGGAAACATAACAAATATCTGAGCATCGGGGAAAAATTTCGATAAAAACAGTTTATATTTGGAAATTAGTAATTTACCTACAAAAGTAATCTATATTCAATTTGGGGAATTCAAGCTTCGCGTGAAGAATCCCCCACAGGTCTATTAAAAAGTTTTAAAACCCGGGGAAAAAACGGGGTTTGGGGGAAGGGTCAGAGAAAAAGCAGAGTTTGGACAAATAAGATAACACAAAAAATCTTCTAATCAAAAAGTACAAGATCGGAATCCTCAGAGATGTCAATCAGGAGAAGGATTAGTGGGATCAAATACATTGGGCGATATGTATGAATCTCGCCACGTCGGGGCGCACCTTTCCGCCGGTTTTCTTGATTTATGCCGGCACTGGGGCGCGCTCATACATACTATGTAAAGTCCGCCGCGCCTCGCCAGTGTTTGGGGCGCAGTGCGGGGACTTGGGCACAGTGCGGCGCTGCGCCTAAGATTCGCCGTCCGAGGAGGTGCGCTCATACATACCATGTAAAGTCCGCCGCGCCTCGCCAGTGTGTGGGGCGCAGTGCGGGGACATGGGCGCAGTGCGGCGCGGCGCCTAAGATTCGCCGTCCGAGGAGGTGCGCTCATACATGCGGGGAAAAGTTCCCTGCGCCTCGCCAGTGTGTGGGGCACAGTGCGGGGACATGGACACAGTGCGGGGACATGGGAGCAGTGCGGGACTGCACATCACATGTATTCCGATTCGCGACAGGCTGGCAAAAAGGCGAGAAATCATTAAAGATGTCCGTGCGGAGTATGAATTAAAAAATCGCCTTTATAAAGGTGGAAAACATTCTCAGAAGAAGAGCTCAAACCTCAAAAATAAAAAATACATAAAATAAATCACTTTCAAAAAATCTAGAACGGCGCAATATCAAGAATTAGGATCTTGGAAATTGCCGGGAAATACAGTAATTCAGATTCTGAAAGCTATTCTCATTGGTCGGCATAAACCGGCCAATCAGAATAGGAGCGACAGTGAACCATTAAAACCTATGGAAAAAGTATTGACCAATCAGAATCAAAGGCGGGACAGTTCAAAATACAGTAAAAATGCAGAAAAGAGCTGATTGGCTGAGCTAGCGGGGGCTTGGCTATCTCGGCCAATGAGAATAGGAGCGACAGGGACCCATTATAGCCTATGGAGAAGTTTGATCCAATCAAAATCAAAGGCGGGACAGTTTAAAATACAGTAAAAATGCTGAAAAGATCTGATTGGTTGAACTAGCGGGGGCTTAGCTATCCCAGCCAATCAGAGCGCGAGCTACTTGTCCCATTGTAGTCTATGGAGATATCGGCGCAATGAAATCTCCGCTCTCAGCGCCGTGCGGCATGGAGTATGATAAAAAAAAATCATTTTTATTAAGTGTAAAATATTATCTGACAAAGAGCTGAAACCTTCTATAAACATAAATCAATTAAATCCCGAACAACGCGTTTATCGCCGAGACCGGCGCTACGTAAGGAATTGGGATATAGAGAATTGCCGGGAAATACAGTAATTCAAATTGTTTAAGCTCTTCTGATTGGTCGGCAGAAGCCAGCCAATCAGAATAGGAGCGACAAAGACCCATTATATCCTATGGAGAAGTTTTGACCAATCAAAATCAAAGGCGGGACAGTTCAAAATACTGTAAAAATACAGAAAAGAGCTGATTGGTTGAGCTAGCGGGGGCTTGGCTATCTCGGCCAATCAGAGCACGAGCTACTTCTCCCATTGTAGTCTATTGAGAGATCGGCGCACTGAAATCTCGGCGCTCAGCGCCGTGCGGCATGGAGTATTAATAAAAAACTCATTTTTATTAAGTATAAAACATTATCAGATAAAGCACTGAAACCTTCTATAAAAATAAATCAGTTAAATCCCTAACAACGCATTTGTCGCCGAGATCGGCGCTTCATAAGGAATTGCAATATAGAGAATTGGCGGGGATATACAGTAATTCAAATTGTTTAAGCTCTTTTGATTGGTCGGCATAAACCAGCCAATCAGAATAGGAGCGACAGTGGCCCATTATATCCTATGGAGGAGTATTGACCAATCAGAATAGGAGCGACAGGGACCCATTCTAACCTATGGAGAAATATTGACCAATCATATTCAAAGGCGGGACAGTTCAAAATACAGTAAAAAGGCAGAAAAGAGCTGATTGGTTGAGCTAGCGGGGGCTCGTCCAGCTTAGCCAATCAGAGCGCGAGCTACTTTCTCATAGAGTTCTATGGGGAAAAGAAATTCTGAGCGAGCTCTGTGATTGGCTAACTTAAAAGAGGCGAGGTTATTTGGACCAATGGGAGAGCGAGCGACGCTCCTATGGGTTTTCTAATGCAATCGGGAATACAACAGTTTATCAAATGATAAGAGTACAGAAGTTGTACCGATCTGTATATAAAATGTTCCATAATATTGGGGGAATGAAAAAAAAAATTAATTCAATAAAATCATTTTTATTTCTTTATTTTCGGTAGCCAATGATCTATAGCAGGCATCCTCAAACTGTGGCCCTCCAGCTGTTGGGAAACTACAACTCCCATCATGCCCACTGTTATAGATTATATAAATGCATGATGGGAGTTGTATTTTCCTAACAGCTGGAGGGCCACAGTTTGAGGATGCCTGATCTATAGTATGAGTGTAACAAAAATAAAGAAATAAACAATTTTATTGAATTAATATATTTTTTTTCTTTTCAGCTTTTGAGGTTTGAGCTCTTTTCTGAGAATGTTTTCCACCTTTATAAAGGCGATTTTTTTGGAATCATACTCCATGCTGCACTGAGCTGAGCGCCGAGATTCCTTTTGCGATCTTCTGTATGTTTCCTCTCATGTTCCGTTCTTGCTTCACTTCGCCTCCGCCGGAGCATTTAGACCAAAATAAACTAGGTCTGCTTGTCGGAGCTGCCGAGAGCTGCAATGCGCCGCACGTTGCCGACTCGCGATCGTACATGCCTCGGAGTTTTCGAGCGCGCCGCGTCCCGCCCCGGAACGCCTACAGCGCGCCCACACCGCGCCCATTGCCCGCCCCTTCATGCGGGGCGCAGCTGAAAGTGGCGAACGCTGCGCCTAACACTGCATCCCTGCGTCAGACAGGGGAATTCAGGCCAGGAGGCGCAGGTTACACCAAAAAACAGGCGTAAAGCCCGTTCATACATGTCGCCCATTGTTCTCTTCTGCATCCTGTGGTGTGGTGGCCAATGGTGTGGGAGCACAGGCAATGATTTCAAATGGCAATACAAAATAGGCCAACAGTAGCAGGAAATGGACAGGTTATGAACACAGTGCAAATTCAATCTCAGATGCAAATGCATCCACTTTTTTAGAACTACCAAGGATTCTCTTGAGAGATCGAGAGAAGGGGAATTATCATAAATAACAAAGGATGGAGCACTTCAAGTGATTAACTTATCCTCTCATAGATTAACGGAAAATCAAAAACAGGTGTTGGCATATGGTCTTACGTTCACTCCCATGCCCAAATTTAATGAATTTGCATGGGTAAAAGATATTAATCTCTTTGCTAGAAAGTTGGCTTTGCATAAATATCATAAAATGAAAAATAATGATGAACAAACCTTTAGGAAACTAGAGGAGAAAACATTGGGTGATCTTGAACAATTGCAGGTTGAAGGTGAAGGAGACCCCATAATTCTAGATATACCCTTAACAAATTTGAAACCAAAATCTAGGAATACACCTCCGATATCACAATATAATTTATTGGATACGTTTGTGGAAGTAGTAACGCAAGATATAAAGAAATTAGCACTCACCATCTTCTTTAAATTTAAAATGGGAGGAAGAAGTAGCTATTGCAGAATTACAATCTAACAGGGAGATAGTAATCAAACCCAGTGACAAGGGTGGTAATATTGTCATCTTAAATAAAAATGACTATAGAGCGATGGTTGAGAGAATACTTGGTGATTCAGAAACATATGAGAGGCTTCCAAAAGATCCAACGAATGAGTATCTGAAGGAATTAAAGGGGTTGTACAATGATTGGGTTTTAATTAAAAGATCTTTAAAAAACAAACAGCTTTGCAATATATGTTCATTACAAATGTCCTACTGATTTTGAGTTATCCCTGTTAGTAATAGTACATCAGCTTCTCAAATCTCTATAGCAGCTGACCTGTTGATCTTTATCTCACTGGCTGTCAGATCTGAAGACTCATCACCTTCAGAAAACAGGTCAGAGCACAGAGCCCCTCCCACACAAAATGCTTCTGTAGTGGAGGGAGGGGGAGGGCTTCTGTGTCTGTGCTGCCTGGATTAACCCTGTGTGTGCCTGCTTCCTCCTGCTCTCTACACAGATTGCGGAAAGCAGAGGCTTATCTGTAGTCAGAAAATGTGACAGCAATGAAGTGTGTTACTATAATCATGATGTATCTGTGGAGCTCTGACTATACTAATAGAACAGATCAGGGAGGCATGTGAACGGTTCATATCTCTCCCTGCTCTGCTGTATTAGTGACACATCCTGAGTATAGTAACTCACTTCACAGCTGCCCTGTGTCTGTTCTGACAGGGTTTGTTGTTGCTGGAGATGTGGAGATATGTATGCTAAGCAGGGGGTATAGGAACACTTACATCCCCCCTGCTCTGCTATTAGCAATCACAGCTTCACAGACTTCTGGCTCCACACTCATAGATCAGCCCTCTCCCTGCTGTCTCTGTGGAGCTGACAATACAGCTGATCTAGCAGCAAGAGCCTGCAGCAGACCTAGGCAGGCACACACAGGGTAAACTCTGGCAGCAAACCCCCTCGCCCCTCCTCCCCCTGCTGTATAATAGTTACAGAGGAGAGCTTTCGGTGTGCTGAGGGGAGGGGGGAAGAGGGAGGAGAAGAGGCAGACAAGAAGCACGCCCGTAATTCAAAAATGCCTTGCTGCCAGAAGCATTGAAGTGGGCTGAAAGCTTGTAATGAGACAACTCCTTTAAAAAGGGTTTTGGATCTGGGAATTGAGAAAAAATTAATTACTGAGGAGGAGAAAAAGTTTATGCTAAATGTGAATCCTACTATTGCTACCTTTTATGCCTTACCAAAAGTGCATAAAGAGGTTGTGTCAATACCAGGAAGACCGATAGTCTCAGGTAGAAACAATTTAACACAAGGACCTAACACGTATGTTGATCGTATACTGATGCCCTTTGTCACTGGCCTTCCTTCGTATCTTTAAGATATGAAGGATACTGTGATGAGAATTAATGATCTAGAGGTGAGTCAGGGTACACTTCTTGAAAGTTTAGATGTAGAAGCCCTATACAGTAACATCAGACATGATCTGGGCCTGAAAGCAATCAAGTATTTTTTGAACACAAGAGGTACACAATGATTTTGTTTTACAGTTATTGGATTTTGTTTTGACACATAACTATTTTTTGTTTGATGGCACCTTTTATCATCAGATAAAAGTAGCAGCCATGGGCACTGTTTGTGCGCCAAGTTTTGCAAATTTATTTTTAGGTTGGTGGGAATGCTATTGTTTTTTCTGAACACCTTGAAATATTCACAGATCGGATTTTATTTTGGAGGTGCTTTATTGATGATATTTTTATTTTTTGGGATGGTAGTGAAAAATTATTCATGGATTTTGTATCTAGACTCAATGATAATGAAATTGGGATGAAATTCACGTTTGAAATTCATCGGGAGAAAATTAATTTTTTGGATCTTGAAATTATGTTGGATGAAAATAAGCAGATTCAGACAAAGATATTTCGGAAAAATACGGCTACCAACAGTTTGTTACATTTTTCTAGCTGGCATCCACCCTCTCAAAAAAAGGGGATTCCCATAGGCCAATTTCTTAGGGCTTGTAGAAACTGTTCTACATTAGAGGATTTCAATGAAGAATGTATAAAGTTAAATGCACGTTTTCAGGCAAGGGGTTATCCAAAAAAATGTTTGAGGAAGGCGTTTAACAGGGCTTTGACCAGTGACAGAGGACATTTATTAATCAGTAAAAAGAAGAAAGAAAAAACTGATTTAATTCGTTGTATAGGTACCTTTGATGATAGAGCCAATGAAATGAGAGGTATACTTAGAAGACATTGGCACATTCTGAAGGCAGATCCAGTATTCTCTGAGGTGATTCCTAAATACCCTAGTGTCACTTATAGAAGAGGAAAAAATCTTAGGGATGAATTTGTACATAGTCATTTTGAGGGAGATGGCAAAAAAACATGGTTACAGTCTCCGGTGGTAGGCTCATATCCCTGTGGCAACTGTTCATTCTGTCCATTCATATGGAAAACTAAAGAATTTGTTAATCCCATTGATAAGAGAAGATTTGAGATAAGACAATTCATCAATTGTAAAACCAGAGGGGGGATTTATGGGGCTATGTGTACTTGCCCCAAGATCTGTGTGGGAAAAACCATACAGGAGTTTCGTCGTCGGATCTCGAAACATCTGAGTACTATTAAAACTAGAGGTGAACCCCCCCCCTAGCGAGACTTATTTTGGAAGTACATAATGGTGAAATAGAGGTGCTAAAATTCTGGGGCATCTGTGTGAAAAAGCTAGGGGAAAGAAAGGGCGATCTGGATGTAGTTTTGTTGCAGGAAGAGGCAAGATGGATATACAGACTCAATACATTGAAACCTAATGGCCTAAATGAAGGCTTTTCATTTTCAGCATTTATTTAATCTTGCTGATTCCCTATATAATATTTTTGAAGAAACATGATATATGCGATTAAGTACGGTCAATGGATATAGCACAGTTGAATATATGACTATGGAAGCATCAGAGTTCATATATGTTTTTTCCTCCCTCCCATCTCCCTCCCCCTCTCCCCCTCTGCCTCCACGTTGTTCCTCATTTTCCCTGTGTCCTGTAATGATGATAGGTATTCATCACGTGAGGCCACGGTTTCTATTTAACAAACTAGGGATGTATGTATATTGTTTTTGTGCATGGAGGGGTTTCTTGGCAGCATTAGTGCTTGGTTTAAGCAATTATTCCCTGCACTAAAAGACTGGCTGTATCTTTGTGAAGATTACACCAGTCTTACAAGAACTAACGCAGTGCTTACTTGACATACGTACAATCAGTTTCCCTTCCCTGTTTTTCTTTTCTATCTTTTATTTGGCAAAGGGTGCTTTGTAAGATGGCAGCCCTGTACAAGAAGCAGAGCAAAGAAATTCTCATCAGCCTCTGCGAGGAGAGAGGGATTGACCCGGCAGCAAAGACGAAGGTTCTGCTGATCCGTGAGCTTGTGTAGCAGGATTTGCAGCAGCTGGACTCGGCATCAGAGAACGAAACTGACAAACGAACAGGTCAATTGACGGAATTTGATCCCGAAATAATTTCCCTGGGACACCCCCGCGGCAGTTCTCAGGGAGGCATTTGGGCTCTGCTCTGGGCATGGCTTTGCAGCAGCTTGGCGCTTGTGACCCTAATTTGCGCCTACAACTTATCCTGCAATACCATCAAGCAGAGAGAGAGGCTACAGAACGTCAGGCCGTGCGATAGGCGGCTGAGCGCCAAGCAGAGAGAGAACGAGAGGCGGCTGAGCGCCAAGCAGAGAGGGACCTCAAGTTGCAGCTGGCGCGACATGAAAAGGGTGAGGCTTTGCAACAGCCTCATGCCCAGCATACAAACCCATTGAAACCCCAACTAGACAACTTTCCGGTGATGGAAAAGAAAAGGGGACTTGATGTTTTCTTAAGAGGATTTGAAAAAACATGCAGACAATATCATCTGCCCAAAGAGCAGTGGGCACGAAATCTGACCGCAGGGCTAAGGGGCAAAGCCTTGGAGGTTTTTTCGGATCTCCCACCAGAGCAAGCCTGGGACTATGATGCCATAAAGAGAGCTCTGGTCATGAAATATCACCTCACTCTGGAGGTGTATCGCAGGAAATATCGGAGTCTGCAGAAAGGTCCCACTGACAGCTGTGCAGATGTGGAGAGCAACTTAAGAGTCACTTGCAAGCAATGGGTTTAAGAAAACTCTCTGTTTTCCAGCTTTGACAACCTGTTGGGCCTCTAATGGTCAAGGAACAGCTTCTCCATATCTGCCCCCGTGGATGTTCGTCAATTTGTCTGTGACTGGAACCCAAGAACGTCCAGAGACGCGGTGAACTGGAAAAACTCCTATGTCCCAACAGGATGCCAGAAGCCCGGAGAACACCTGAGTCCACCTGGAGGAGAGCCTAAGGGCCTGCTGAGGATCCCCCTTCTCCTCCCCATCGATCACCGGGACACCCTCCTAGTACTCCTCCCGGGTCCCGGAGACCCACACGCCCATTGACTGACATGCGCAAATGTTTTATATGCAACAAAGTGGGGCATGTTAGTGCCACTTGCCCAGACAAGTGGAGGAGTACCTCTATGCCCACCCCCCCGTAGCAGGCCCTTCCATCTATCTTATAACTGGGACTGCAGGAAGGAGAAAGCATAACCTTAAACCTGTCACCATGGGCAATAAAGTCGCCATGGGCTTCAAAGACAGGGGGGTGACTGTTGTGTGTCCAGAGATGGTGGATGCTAAAGATATCATTCCAGGAAAGACCATGTCCCTGACCGGATTTGGCGGAGTCTGCTCTGCTATACCAATGGCTCGGGTTTATCTGGACTGGGGAGCGGGCCGAGGGATGAGAGAAGTGGGTGTTTCTGCTACTACCCCCTATCCGGTTCTCCTGGGTTTGGATCTGGGAGTAATGCAAGTGAATTATGTTCCAGCTCCCTCTCCGAATGCAACCCCAGCAAACCAGATATATGATTCCCCACAGAGACCGTGCAATAATTCTGGGAAATGCCAGGATGTGAAGGGAAATCTGAAAGTGGATATACCTCTGAATGAGGCCACTGATATGTGTACTGTGCAAAATGACTGTCCTTATGTCACGCCTGTGACCCATAGTCAGGATGCCTGCAAGCCTCAGCTTTGTGTGTCGGCTGACCAGCCCAAGGCGAAATCCTCTGCAGAGATCAAATTGCAAGCTGATGTGGAAGAGTCTGCAGCCCCCCTCAACCACCCTTCTGCTGACAGTCACAGCTCTCACATGCTTCCATTATCAGATCATAGGGAAGAGGATCTGCCAGGCCAAACAGCTCTGCCCCCTGCGGAGTCTAATAGTCACAGAGTGCATGGGAACAGAGAGCCAAACCAGAGTCTAAAGAATTGGGGATCCCTGATAGCAGCCCCACTGATGTGTGGCTAGAGACCCATGGGGATAACAAGGACTATTTCTATGTCATCCCTCTTCCTATCAAGGACCCCCCAGCACCTGAGGAGGAAGTGTCTTGTACTATGTTTTGTGATACTTGCTGTGACTCTGATGTATCTAAGCCTGTGGATGTATCACAGCCTATTATGAGGCCTGCTGGATGTTACGGTGTCTAGGCTGGTTGGGCCAGACATCAATTTACCTACAGCTGTGTTGTGGGCCACAGATGTATCCCAGCCCACAGATACTCTCGGAACTGTTATGAACCTTGCTGACATATCCCAGCCTGTAATGCTGGGTGCCCCTGTGTCCAAGTCTACTACCAAAGACGCCAATTTCTCTGGAGCTGGTGTGTCAGTTACAAAGGTATCTGAGTCTGCCAGCATGATTCAGACTGTTGTGGATAGTAGCGAGGTATTTCCCAAACCTGAGGGCGTTTTCTTAGACTGTTATGGGGCATTAATGATTTATCCAAGCCTGAGGGTGTACTCAAACTGTTTCGACAATGATCATGTATCCAGCCTAAGGTTGTATCTCAGACTGTTGTGGACAATAATAATTAGCCAAGCTTTGAGGGTGTATCCCAGATGGTAATGTGGGAGATGGCCATCCCTGAGTCTGTTGTCCATGATACCAACAGCTCAGTGGATTTGCCTGAGCCCGCCGATGCATGTCAATCTGTTATGAACAGAAGTGTATCCAAACCAGTTATGTTGTTTCCTGCCTGCCCGGGGGTTTGTACCAACCCCATGGAGTGTAATGGCGATCTCTTCCAAGCTGTTGGATCCAAACCCAAACTGTGGGATAATCTTTGCCAAGGTTATTCCCCGGGGTCTGAAGTGGGTAAGACTTTAGACCCCAGTCATAGAGGTAATGTGTCCCCACATGTCACGTGTGATATGTACCGCCCAGTGGGATTCCTCCAACACAGGCTATCTGATAGTTCAGATACAGAAAGGGCAATGAGCGTGGTAATGCCGATAGTATCTCTCGCCAGGGGAAGACGGAGGCGGAGGTGGGCTCAGGAGATGGTAGGTGAGCCAGTCCCCCACGCCCACTCCAAAAGGGGAAGGTGTAATGTAGTTCACTAAACATTAAATGTATTCTGGATTGTCATTAAACCAATGTGAATCTACAATTCCTGTAGCTCAGAATACCACCCCCCCCCCCCTGTGGGAATGGAATTTGTATCATGGGTCTGCAGAACCTCACACCAGCCCTTTTGACTGTTCTAATTGCTCAAATGTTTAGATAACATGGGTTTTATCCGTTTTATTACGTTTTATTGCCAAAGTTGTGTATGCAAGCTGTCCAGAATACCTGATGGAAGACCCCACCTATGACCCCCCCAACAATAAAATCATTAGGCACAACAGTGCAGAGGTCATTGATCTGTCCACAGCATAGGTGCAGTCCGTGATTGCCATCTAGTGGGGATAGTAAGTAACAACCCTCATCAGATATCAAGTGTCCACCCACCTCATTATATTTTCAGCCAATAAAAGAGTAGCCAAATATGAGAGAGGAGGGGAAACCTGGACAGAGATTTGGGCCTATAAAACACATGGCCAGACTCAAATCTGTGTTCATAGCCTGGGGTTCAATTTCTGATTGAGCTGTGTTCCATTTTCCGTTATCCATACCCCTTGGATCTGAAAGCTGAAACATCTGTAAGTGTGAAATATTTCTAAGTTTTATCCCGTTTATTTTCATAATTGATGCGTATGTCAGTCATTGTTAGTGTATTTTGTTTATGTAAGCATTGTGAATCGTTCAATATTAAAGTTACCATTAATACGTTAATCCTTGTTGCTGCACGGATCCATTTCCTTAAAGGAGTGTTTTGGGTTTTTTTTGTAGCTGCTGGAGAGCTTCCATCGCTGCCATGTTTTGAATTTTCCCACTTCTGGCCCCAGGCAGAAAGTGGTGAAACCGCCATCTTGGTACACCCTAATGCATTGTCTATGCAATGCATTAGGTTGTATAAACTATTGCGCTCCTAGGGGTGAGGCGACCTAGGGGAACTCAAAGTTAAAGTAGAAAAAAAAAGTTTTAAAGTGTAAAAAAAAATTAAAAAGTACAGTATTAAAAGTTCAAAACACCCCTTTTTACCATTTTACAAATAAATAATAAAATAATAAGAAAATGTACACATATTTGGTATTGCCGCTTCCAAAAAAGTCAGATTTATTAAAATATGACATCATTTATCCCATACACTGAACATCGCAGAAGAAAACAAATTCCAAAGAACAAAGTTGCGTTTTTTGGTCATTTCACGTCCCATAAAAATTGGAATAAAAGTGATCAAAAAAGTCCCACAGGGCAGGGGGCCTGGAGGCCCGCCGGCCCCATAGACATTGATTACTAGCGGCGCGTATTCGCCACTAGTAATTAACATGTAACTTATCTCCCCCCGCGGCGTATTGTCCGAGCGGGGAGAGGAGGCGTAATCCATAGTTCTCTATGAGAACTGTGGATTACCGTAATGACTGGGACGTACCTCGCCCCGTATTGAGTGCAGTACGGTGCAAAATATGGGGAGAAATATGTCCCAATTTAAACCATGTGAACATAGACTTAGAGAGTTCTTTGCCATGAGGTGCCTTGTTGAACTTCTAGTGACCAGTATGGGAGAGAGTGAAACTGATAACACCAAATTTAACACAACTGTTCCCCATTCGCACCTGAGACTTTGTAACACTAACGGATCATATAATACTGGCGAGGGAAAATGGCAAATTGGGCACTGTGTGTTGAGTTATTTTGAGGGCAAACCAAATTTACACTGTTATACAAGCTGTACACTGACTGCTTTACATTGTATCAAAGTGTCATATCTTAAATGCAGTTCTATGAAAAGATAAAATACAATATTTACAAAAATGTGAGGGATGTAATCATTTTTGTGAGATACTGTATAGCGTGAAAAAAAGCAGATGGTGCAAATCCCAATACAACAAGGGAGTACCACATCCATGTTAATAATTTAAAACTGAAATTAAACAGTAGCAAGAGTAACAACTGCCAAACAAGTTTTTAACTATTAACTATGTGCATTCAAGATCAGAACATACAGCATTTCTTCTTCAAAATGTAAGAAGCCAAGCTCTCCATTTTTCTGATTGTAAACAGATTGAGGTGTAAATTTTAAACAGAAACATCACAATGTTATACGTATTTCGTTTTAAGTTACCTTATTTAACCTATTTTTTTGTCTTCATGTACACAGTCATGTCTGACAGAGAGAAAACTTCACAGTGAATAATTTATGTACCTTATTATGCCTGATCTCGTTTGACACAGTTGCCTTCTTGCAGACAGAAAATTCTATAAATAGTAATTCTATATACCCTTTAATTCTATAGGTAAATATCATTTAAACCCATTCCAACATACTGATTTTGACAATATTTTTTTTTTTTATTTCCACCTTCCAAGAGCCATAACTTTTTCACATGACTGTATGAGAGCTTGTTTTTTTGTAGGCAAGTTGAATTTGATTAATGTACTACCTAAGGTATTAGGTAACTAAACAATTGAGTAATGGAATTGTAAAAATGCACAATTGTGCCATTTAGGGGGTATTGAGTTTACCATGTACTATGATTGTATGGTATGGTATTTTAACTTTATTTTGTGGGCTAGTGTAGTCCTGCCAATACAAATTTCTTTGACCAAAGAAGCAGAATTTAATAGGTTTATACTATAGTTGTAGATGTTGCTAAAAAATAATTATCTTGGCACGATGATTACTAAAAACCTTGGGGAATTTTCTAACTAGGAATACACTATTGTGCAATATCTTTAACAGCTACAGCGACCTTCAATGAGATGAATTTACCATATATTCTATATTTACTCTAAAACTGCTCTGAATGGCTCCCAATAGATTTTTTAAGGCAATTTCTAGATGAGCTATTTTATAAAGATTAAGATAAAGGAGTTTTTTTGTTAACAGAAGACTGTGGAATCTTCAATGTATTAAATTTGAGTCTAACTTAGAGAGGTGTGATTTCAGATTATAATGCATGCAGAGTGATTTTACTTTAGAGCAGTGAAACTTCTAAATATTAGGTGTTCGGGGCCGTTAACATGGCACAGTGCAAATACCGGTCGGAAATCCCGACCGGTATTCGCACTGTTTTCGGACCGTGCACACGACCGCCGGGGGGACGACTTTTCTCTGCGGTTTGTGGAGAAAAGCCCTCCTCACATTCACATGTGCATATTCCGTCCGAAAACCGGTCGGAAGAATGAAGATGTTGCATGTCTTCCGGACCGTGCAGTGGTCTGAAAAACCGCCGGGCGGAAAACCCGTGCATAATAAAAATGCAAATTACAGAAAATTAACTAGATACCTGATACAAATAAAGCAAGTGCTTAGCTATAACAGAAAGAGCACTTGGAAGTTAGAAATCTTTGACAGAGCTTACTGGAGCCTTAAGTAGTTTAGAAATTCTTCTTTTACCATTGCCACCAGTACGTTTTGCAAAAATAAGGTTGTGAATGTCTTGGACAACTCAATGGTGTTAATCATATATATAAATCCCAACTTATTTGCTTAGTTTTTAAGAGTATAACCATCAGCTCATAGTCACAAATCGAGCCTCCTCCTAGCTCACTTATTATCCATGTTCAATACATCGAAAACTATGCAATGTTTTGTATTTATTTATTTATTTAACCCCTTCAAAAAATGCCCATAAAAATTTTTTCAATACATTTTTCATCTTTTAAAATATATAGAAAAAGCTGTGGTATTCTTAAATTTTGGAGCTTAAATTCATTCAATTAGCTTTCCAAAACTTTTCATATGTTCCAGAGGAATAGCGAGGAGATGCCTAGTCCAGAGTGAGACTTCCACCTGATAGCGACTTTTTGAAATGGTTAAATAAATAAATATAAAACATTGCAGAGTATTGAACGTGAACTCACTGGTTTTACCCATCATGAGATGTTTCTTTTGTGGCACCTTGGTAATGAAAAACCTTTTTATACGCCATTAGTTGAACCATTTGTTATTATTTTTCACTAAGTTGCAGAATTGCTTTGTAATTACTGATGGGTGTCAGCTGGTGTCATGACTATCCATGTTTTTTGCATCTCTCTTTCTTCATGTGTTCAATACTTTTCCCTGTGTCATTGCTCATTATTACACATAACATTATTTATGACCAAAAAAAACTAAGCAAAAATGTACTGTGCATTGTGTCCCGGAACAAATTACATGTTTCTGGGTTTCCCCACAGTTAATTGCAAGGGATCAATGCAGTTTGATGCCCAGTGAGCAGGCTAGTGTCAGTGGACTGTTTAACAATAATATTCTTTAAAGAGTGGTACAAGCCACCAAATTGTGCCAAGAAATGGTGTTCTGTTTTCATTGGGTTGACAGTCTAAAAACCACCTGTGTCCTAATCAATGAGGAGGTAGAGACAAACAAACTCCCAGATGTCATTCCTAGGTATATACCATACTTATATCAACTAGAAAACCACAAAAGGGGTATAGACCTTAGACACAATAGTAAGACCTAAAAAATAACTTTTATTTATATTCAATAAAAGATCTACCATCTCTTTTGCTAAGTATTGTCTGAGTTTATCTAGTTTTTGGACAGCGCATTATTGGCTGTCCTTCATCTTGTCCATATGACATCTCTCAAATGATCTACATAGAGTGGCCTTTCGTAACCATTAAGAGACGTAAGCATTTTTCTATTTATCTTCCAAGTATTTTCTTTTATAGGTTACTGTGGGTAATGTAATTGTTCTTCCTGATGAACCTTGCTATCTGGGAGAAACGTGTCAAAGTACTAAGATTAATTATCTTGAGTATTTATCTTCCTTATCTATTTGTGGTATTCATTATTTGTCTTAGTTTATGTTTGCTCTCTTTTGGTCACTTATTATAAATTTTTGTGTATTGTATTGTAATGTGGGTATTTGGTATGGGTTTGTCTCTTTATTAGTGAGTAAAGGGATATTTTAAGGTCCTCTTAGTCCAGGTTCCTGTCGGGTTACCCTTATTGGGGCAGTTACCCTGAATTTGATGAATAGGTAGTTAGTATCTGTTGACAGAGCCTCTAAGGATTACCATGTAACTTATTAACTTAACTGCTTGCAAATGCATGTTGACTATATATCTCTGCAGCTGCCCGAGGGGAGAGGGGAGTTTATTACTGTCGCAGCCTTCCCGATTGCTGTATATACAGTGCTTCCTGAGGCTTCCTAGCGCCAGTGGTCATGTAACCGCCATAGCTTGGTAGTTAAAGATGCTGCTGGGTCTTAACAGGCCCAGATCAGCTCTGTAGTAAGTACAGTCCCCCTATATCTCCACTGTAACTAGTGATAATATACCAGCTCCAGTTACAGGGGAAATCAGAAAAAAAGTTAAAAATAAATAAAATAAATACACAATAAAGATAGGTGATCTAAAATTACCCCTCAGTGGTCTTTTTCTGACCTTATGGGAAACACAATATTTAAAAGAAAGTAATGATAAAAACATAAACAATAAAAATGTGACAACAGCAAGGTTTAGTCCTGCCCCAACAACCGTAAAATTTTATATCACCTATATATGAATATCCATGACAGAAAAATGACACAATTTAACAACTTATTTTTGCGAAACTTTTGTTGTTAAAAAAATCATTTAAAGATTTGAAAAACTGATTTTTAAATGTTTTATTTTTACTACTAACACAAATATCAGTGGCACACTAAAGACTAAGTAAAACCTCAAGGTATATAGGAATATTGGAAATGCATTACTGCTAAGGAAAATATGAAAAACCTGGGACTCTTAGTTTACAGTATTTGATCAAAGATTGTATTAAGCTCACCTCCCAAAACGTCAAGGGGATCCCAGAGCAGGTGAGTCCCTACACTGAACATGTTACCTCACTAGGCGTCAATCCAGACTGCAACTTCAGGGAATGGTAGGAACTAGCAATTGGATTATCCTGCACTGGTTTAAAAGAGGCAGCTGAGTGCAGCAAGCCAATGAGATTGCCATTTCTCAAATAGACTACAAATCGGAATAAGGCTGTGCACATCTCAAATATACTTTGAAAAACGCAAGCACAGGTGCACACGGCAAGGCAATAGCATACATCTAACACAAATATCAGTGGCACACTAAAGACTAAGTAAAACCTCAAGGTATAAAGGAATATGGAAATGCATTACTGCTAAGGAAAATAGGAAAAACCTGGGACTCTTAGTTTACAGTATTTGATCAAGAATGTATAAGCTCACCTCCCAAACGTCAAGGGGATCCCAGAGCAGGTGAGTCCCTACACTGAACATGTTACCTCACTAAGCGTCAATCCAGACTGCAACTTCAGGAATGGTAGGAACTAGCAATTGTGATTATCCTGCACATGTTTAAAAGAGGCAGCTGAGTGCAGCAAGCCAATGAGATTGCAATTTCTCAAATATGACTACAAAACGTAATAAGGCTGTGCACATCTAAAATATATTTTAGATGGGCACAGCCTTATTACGTTTTGTAGTCTATTTGAGAAATGGCAATCTCATTGGCTTGCTGCACTCAGCTGCCTCTTTTTAAACCAGTGCAGATAATCCAATTGCTAGGTTCCTCCCATTCCCTGAAGTTGCAATCTGGATTGACGTTTTAGTGAGGTAACATGTTCAGTGTAGGGACTCACCTGCTCTGGGATCCCCTTGACGTTTTGGGAGGTGAGCTTAATACAATCTTTGATCAAATACTGTAAACTAAGAGTCCCAGGTTTTTCCTATTTTCCTTAGCAGTAATGCATTTCCAATATTCCTATATACCTTGAGGTTTTACTTAGTCTTTAGTGTGCCACTGATATTTGTGGTTAGATGTATGCTATTGCCTTTTCAGTGTGCACCTATGCTTGCGTTTTTCAAAGTATATTTTAGATGTGCACGGCCTTATTACGTTTTATTTTTACTACTGTCTAGAAAAAAATATTTTACATGAAAAATACTTAAAAATAAAGCCTAACATATCTAACATATCATGGAAATAATGGAAAAATTAGTAGAATAACCTAGCGTGAAAAGACGTTATAGTGTTTAAATCTGCATGTACTAAGAAAAAGGAAAATGTGCCTGGTCAGGAAGAAGGGTAAACGACCATGGCAGTAACTAGTTAAATCAAAGAGTTGCTACAAAGAAGACTCTTGCTTTAGAGGACCTGTTATGTCCATGCACTATAAGAAAGCCTGTTGATTTTAATGGGACTATGTAATGTCTTATTGCTTATGTGGTAGTGCTGCAGAGGAATAAAACCCTTGCTGCTGGGTTCCACTGAGTTTACAGTTAGTTGCTGGGGGCTAAGCACTGGGAAAACTGTGATAATTTTATTACAGTATATAAGGACAACCAATGAAAATCTCTAGAACTGAAATACAGATACATTTTAATGGTGCATTCAATGAAGATGAATATTTCATGTGGATTTTGGTTGTTTTTTTTCCAGTGGATTTCAGCAAATTTTATGTAAGGTTTTTACTCATACCCATTGACTTCAATAGTAAATTTTCTATGTGGAATAAGATGGAAAAGTGAACATGTTCTAAGTTATTTATACACAGGCAAAATATACATTGTATGAACTACAAAGCCTACTTTTTAGTGATATCATTGGGGGAAGATTGACTTTCAGTTTTAGATGAACATTTCAACTTGAAATGCTTGTCATGTGGACCTTTTCCCACAATTTCAGCTATGCCCAATGTCACAAGTTACTGTTTTAACCCCTACCGCCGGAGCCAGTTTTGGCCTCTCTGACAGAGCCCCATTTTTGAAATCTGTCATGTGTCACTTTATGTGAGAATAACTTTTTGACACTTTAACCTATCCATGTGATTCAGAGATTGTTTTCTCGTGACACATTGTGCTTTAAGATAGTAAGAAATTTTGGGTTTCCCAAAAATGCTTGTTTATTTGTGAAAAATATCAAAAAATCGTGAAAAAATTTGAAAAATTTTACCAATTTAAAAACTAAAAAAATTTTCTGCATGTAAGACAGATAGTTATTCCACTCAAAATTTTTTATAAATAGCATCTACCATATGTCTGGTGTTTTTTGGCCTAATTTTTTAAATTTGTCTTAATTTTTTTTTAAAACATTTAGGGGCTTAAAAATTTAGTAGTAAATTTTCAAATTTCAACAAAATTTGCAAACACATTTTTTAGGTGTACCAGTCCAGTTCTAACGTGACTTTGATTGACCTGTAGGTTAGATACCCCCATAAATGACCTCATCTAAGAAACTACACCCCTTAAAGTATTCAAAACTGCATTTAGGAAGTTTATTAACCCTTAGGTGTATTCACAGGAATTAAAGCAAAGTGGAAGTGAATTTCAAAATTTTACTTTTTTTGCAATTTTCAATTTTTATGCATAATTCACAAGAATAGCGAAAAATGTGATCAGGGAAATGCAAAATTAATTTTGAATC
The DNA here is from genome assembly GCA_025379985.1 of Phyllomedusa bahiana. Classification (NCBI taxonomy): domain Eukaryota; kingdom Metazoa; phylum Chordata; class Amphibia; order Anura; family Hylidae; genus Phyllomedusa; species Phyllomedusa bahiana. Next base: position 109,180 of record JAODAL010002235.1, on the reverse strand, counting down.
CCCCGATTCTGCCGTTTTCAGAATATCCCATATTTGGCCCTATGCATTATTTGGCTCAACCACGAAGCCCCAAAAATAGGAGGAGCACCTACTGGACTCAGGGGGTCTCATTTACATTACGATTTTATTTAGGGGCCATTTCAGTTTTGCGGACACCCTAAGGTGCTAAAAATTAATAAACTCCCCAAAAAAAACCCCAAAATTGAAACTAAACACCTTAAGGAAAATATCAAGTGGTGAAGTGAGCATATCGACCCCACAGGTGTGTCACAAAAAATTTTTAACGTTAGGCTGTGAAAATTTTAAAAAACATTTTTTCCAATAATCTGCAATTTTAGCTGAAAATTTAATAATTTTTACAAGGAAACCTGGTAAAAAAAACCCCCAAAACCTTGTTACGCAATTTCTTCCAATTTTCAGCAATACCCTACATGTGGGTGTAAACTGCTGTGTGGGCGCATGGCAGGGCGTATATGGGAGGGAGTGTTACTTGGATTTTGGAACGCAGTTTTTGGTGGGGCCATGTCGCATTTAAAAAGCCCCCAAAATACCAGAACAGGTGAATCCTTCCTGAAGTCCACCCCATTTTGGAATTCACACGCCCCCATAGATCTCATCTAGGGGTGTATTGTGCATTTTGGGTGCACAGGTGTTCCAAAGTTGTTTTTTTTTGCATTGGGCTATGAAAAATGAGGGGGAAAACGCAGTTCCGCTTTGGGTTTTTGGGCTCAATTTTACAACGTTCGCCGTGCAGTATAAATGATAGGATATCTTTACTATGGGGGTGGGTACAATTGCAATGATATAGATTTTATATAGTTTTTTTTATGTTTTAAATTACTTTTAACACAATAGAAATAGGTCTAAAAAAATTGCGTTTTTATGTTGTCCTGTTCTGATAGCCATAACTTTTTTCAGTTTTCTGTATACGGAGCTGATTATGGGGCTTGTTTGTTGTGGGATGATTGACGTTTTTATTAGTACCATTAATGGGGGCATATGCCGCATTGATCACTTTTTATTAAGTTTTTGGTGAGGCATTTTGAACAAAATACAGCATTGCTGGTAGTGTTTTTTATTTTTATTTTTTAAGTGGGGTCACCGTGCAGTATAGCTGACATGCTATTTATTACTCAGCAGTCGATACGATTACAGCGATACACAATTTGTATCTTTTTTATGTTTTACACAATAAAAACACTTTTATTCAAAAAGGAAAACACGTTTTTTGCATCGCCATAGTCTGAGAGACATAATTTTTTTTATTTTTCTGTGTACGGAGCTGTGTAGGGGCTTGTTTTTTGCGGGATGAGTCTACATTTTTATTGTATCATTTTAGGGGACAAGACTTTTTTATCAGTTTTAAATCCGTTTTTTGGAAGGCAGGGTGAAGAAAATACTGCAATCCTAGTAGTGTTTTTTATTTTTATTTTTCACAGCACTCACCGTCAGTACCATGACCATTAAATCTTTACCTCAGGGTCGATACGATTACGGCGATACCCTATTTATATAGTTTTTTTTAATTTGGGAAGACTTTTAAAAAAAAAAAAGTGGTTTTTATTGTGTTAAAAATATTTATGCATCGCTGTCTTCTGAGAGCCCTAACTTTTTTTATTTTCCGTATACAGATACGTGTAAGAACTTTTTTTTTTGCGGGATGAACTGACGTTTTAATTGGTACAACTTTGGCGTTTATATGAGTTTTTGATCACTTTTTATTCCATTTAATGTTCTGCAGGATGCACAAAAATCGCAATTCTGTGACTGTTTTTTGTTTTTGTTTTTTACGGCGTTCACCATTTCGGGTTAATTAACGTGACAGATTTTATAGGGTGGAGCGTTACGCACATGGCGATACCAAATAGGGGTACTTTATTTATTTTTTTATCTTTTTTGGGGCGATTGATGTTTGTAATGGGGAAAAGGGCAGTGTATGTGTTTTAATTTTTATTTTTTGTTTGTGTTTTTACTTTTTTTTTTTTTACTTTTTCACATTTTTTAATTTTCCCCAGTGAGGATTTGTAACTGCAAATCCCCACTGGGGAAAAGCCAATCTTAGATTCTGTTTGAAGAGGCGATCTGTGCACAGCGTTAATGCTGTGCATAGGTCGCCATGGCAACTAGTGACACCATGCCCACAATGCAAATTTTGGGCCCTGGTGACTCACCAGACTACCCGGGTGCATTCAGACAGCACCGGGGAGTCTGGTAGGAGACGGGCAAGCGGCATTTGTGCCGCTGCCTCGCCGATCGTAGGGGAGAGGGAGCTCACTCCTCCTGCCCCGGGATCATTATCGCGGCCATGACAGGGTGCGGTAATGATGCGTTTTTCACCCGCGGCCGGGAGCTCACTCCGGGCCGGGGTGATGGGGCATGAAGCACGGTAATTTACCGCTGGTTCCATGCCGCGATCGCGCGCGCCCGGGTCGCCCCCAAGCCCGCGCGATCGCCAGGGCGTATGCAACCGTCCATTGGCGGGAAGTCACTTCCCGCTAGGGCGTATGCATACGCCCAATGTCGGGAAGGGGTTAAAATGTAAAATTATTTGGAAAATAATATTTTTTTTTTTTTTTTTTTTTCAAAACTAACTTGGAACCTAACAGCTCACACGTATATTCAATGTTTTTTCCTTTACATCTTATTTAAGAAGGCTTAGTATTTAATTGTGATAATTATTTATTTTGTCAAATGTTGGTGATTTATTATGATGAAAATAATTCAGGTATTATTTACAAAAACCTTTTATTAGTCATGTGGCAATTCCTAAACTGCTTCATGAGCAATAATCTTTCTTCCCTGTGATGACTTAGTTTTTATTTCATACATAAGTTGTAATAGCTTTAAACTGAATCAGGATATACTAGTAACACTATTTACAGATTATAGATAGAGATGGGCGAATTTCTAAAAAAATCAATTCGCCAAGTTTGCAGTATTTTCCGTCAAAATTCTTTTCAACCCAAATTTATATCCAGTGAATCGCGTTATAAATACAGCTATTTCCTGGCTGCGGAGAGCCTGTAGGGTGTTGTAGAACATTGTGCCATGCTCAAATATGCATAGCGAGCGTGGTTTGGTCTTCATACAATGCTGTGTTTTAGTATGAGACACAGATGACAGCCGTCGGTACTAGAATCGCTTCACACTTCACTTGTCTGGGCAGTTACAGGGGCAAAACTTACCAAATAACTGAAGTGGGAACATAGCCGGACAAGGTAATGTCAGCGCCAGCTGGAAAGAACGTAGCTGAGGGCCAAGATCTTACTATAGCGTCAAAGAGCGCACTTCTTTTACACCGACATCAGATGACTCCACAGATTATGACAGAACCTGTTCTGTTAAACGTTGATACATGTAGAGCCCCCCGAAACAGTGGAGAGGGTGTCAGCAGTAATTTTGTGTTGAAGTTACTGATCATGTTGCCCTTACTTTCATCTGTCAGTGTCCACTTTCGGTCAATAATCCATCAGCACTGTTAAAGCCAAAAACAAACAGGAGTTGATCCAAAACAGAGATGACCAGTAAATGGGATATCTGCATGTCTTCTGTGTTCTGTATCCACTCCTGCTTTTGGCTTCCTAACATTTAAACAATCCCGATCCTTTTCATTCCTTCTGACAGATTAAAAGAGGGGAAAACCAAACATAGTGGCAACTTCACAGAGTGGTGGAGGGTGGAAACAGCATTAGGAAACTACAGGGTGTCCCAGTGTGACAGTGGTCAGTTGGCAGCAGCATGAGTAGCCCACAGAGTGGCACAGTCACAGAGTGTGGAGGTGGCAGCAACATCACTAGACCATAGAGTGGCAAATGACAAGCTGAGAAGGTGGCAGCAACATCAGTAGGCAACAGAGTGGCACAATGACAGGTTGAGAAGGGGCAGCAACATCAGTAGGCCACAGAGTGGCACGATCACAGAGTATGGAGGTGGCGGCAACATCACTAAACCACATAGTGGCAAATGACAGGTTGAGAAGGTGGCAGCAACATCACTAGCCCACAGACTGGCAAATGATAGGTTGGGAAGGTGGCAGCAACATCACTAGACCACAGAGTGGCACAATGACAGAGTGTTGAGGTGGCAGCAACATCAATAGCCCACAGAGTGGCACAATGACAGGGTGTGGACGTGGCAGCAACATCACTAGACCACAGAGTGGCAAATGACAAGTTGAGAAGGTGGCAGCAACATCAGTAGGCCACAGAATGGCACAATGACAGAGTGTGGAGGTGGCAACAACATCAGTAGGCCACAGAGTAGCAAATGACTGGTTGAGAAGGTGGCAGCAATATCAGTAGGCCACAGAGTGGAACAATGACAGGTTGAGAAGGTGGCAGTATCATCACTAGACCACAGAGTGGCACAATGACAGAGTGTGGAGGTGGCAGCAACATCAATAGCCCACAGAGTGGCACAATGACAGAGGGTGGAGGTGACAGCAACATCAGTAAGCCATAGAGTGGCAAATGACAGGTTGAGAAGGTGGCATCAACATCAGTAGGCCACAGAGTGGCACAATGACAGAGTGTGGAGGTGGCGGCAACAACAGCAGCAGCAGCATGAGGTCGGAGAGTGGCACAATGACAAATTCTGGAGGTGGCAGCAACATGAGTAGGCCACAGAGTGACACAATGACACAGGGGGGATGTGGCAGCATGAGTAGGCCACAGATTGGCACAATGACAAAGTGTGGAGGTGGGTGGCAATACCAGTCCCTGGTAAAGATGGTGGGTGGCAGATGGAGCTGCTGGCAGCAGATGTGTGGCATCAGGCGGGTGGCAGCATCACAATAGTAGCTGAGACAGGTAGCCAGAAGAATCCAGACTCATTTCTTAAAGTTTTGGTGAGGCATCATGGCTGATATAATCTGATGCATAAGGCATTGGTGTGTGGAAATCCTTGTCGATTCACCTTGACAAAAGGTGAGTCTCTCCACATTTCGGGTGGACAAGCGAGTTCTCCTTGGGGTAACTATAACCTCCGCTGCACTGAATACCCACTCTGATGCCACACTACTGGCCATGCAAGACAGCTTCTCCAGTGCAAACTCAGCAAGTTGTGGCCACACATCCAGTTTGGCTGCCCAGTAGTCCAGCGGATCTTCTACCTGGGGTGGCAGAGTGCTGTCCAAGTAGGCCAGCACCTGCTGGTTCAGGGTCTGCTCCAGGTCCTGCTGCTGCTGAGTACTCTCCTCACTAGGCGGGTGAAGGAAGCAGCTCATCAACGACTGCAGACTTAGGCTGCTGCTGATGGAGCTGGTACTGCTCCTATCCCCCACCTCCCCACAGCAGCTATGGCAGTCGTACGTGAGCGATGAGGAACCCCCTGGTCAGACCTGTCAGAGGATGGACGATGGAGCACTTAGGCAGCAGCCAACTGACTACATAGGATCTCTCTATGGTACATGAGTTTTTCCTCCCTGGTGGAAAAAAGGCTCCCATTTTGGACCGGTATCGAGGGTCCAAGGGGACGGAGAGTCAGAAGTCATCCCTCTGCCGGATGGGGACTATTCAGCTGTCACTAGCAAGGCAAATCATCATGCTGCGGGACATCTGTGCAAGTGACTCTGAGGGACTACCTGCCTCCATCTCAACTGTATACTGCCACGGTGTGTCTGGGTCATCTTCCTCATCTCCCTCTACCTCCTCCGGCTGCTCCTGCTCCTCCTCTCCTGTCTTCCAATCATGCATAGATGCCGTATAATAGTCACTGCACATGTTTTAGTCTCAGCCGTTAGGAGTACCTTGCTTAGACTCCTCAATAGTAACTACAAACACACATTGGAGCTATGTAGACAAAAGACATTTCTTTACTTCATAGTTTAACGCAGGTGCATAAAAAACATAGTTCAAGTGACGAACACCTTAGGCAATGCAAACATAATAGAAATGTGGCAGTACTTAGCTGATGCTTTCTCCTTTAATTTGACATATTATAGTCCAATTATAGACATTAGAAGCCGATAGTCGTGGAGTGCAGCTACGTGCTGCCTAGCAGCGACGCGACGTTTCGGAATGATTTCCTTCCTTTCTCAAGCATGCGCTGTGAGAGCACGTCATCCTCTTTATACCTTTCAGAAAATCGCACAGGTGTGTATGCTTCTCAACATATATTAAAAACAAGAAACTTTACTAACATATACATCATTAAAAACTATTTATGACAGGTAAACAGGGAATGGGAAAGGATCAGGGGAACAAATAGTTAATACGTATAGGCTATTTAGTTTATAAAAAGCTACGAAAAAAACAAAAGGGGTTTAAATTTAATCCTTTTGGTGCAATGGTGTCCATTATCGAGACCCAAAATAGGGCTTTCCTTTGTAAAAAATTTTTTATTCTAATCGGGTTTTAGGATCTGTAGAAATTAAATTTTTTAAAAGGGGACACCCCAAACGAAAATCACAAATGCTATGATTTTTATTTTTAAAAGTTTTTTGGGCCACTGTTGTTTCTCCAAATTTCTCTGATGTATCCTTATTATTAATGATTTTTCTTATCAAATCCCCAATTCATGCCCCCCCCACTTATTTGTTTTTTCCCAAACAAAAAACCCCAAAAACTACGAAAATAGAATATCTTGATGAAAAAATAATTAAAGATCTGACAATAATACTTTTAAAACCCACCTTTTTCCCAAACCCACAAACGAAATAAATCCCCTTTCGATCTACTACCCCACGCTCCCCAAATTTTTTAAGGCTTTCCCCAAAAAAGCCAAATAAATCAGGGCTCGATGTACGTTCGAATATAATATGTATGTTTCCAAAAGATGCAAAAATTTAAATTTTAAAAAATTTTGAAAAACCCGGGGGTAAAAAGAAACAAAATTTGATAAAAAAATGGGGGTCGGGAAGAAAAGGGGCTAGAGATAGAGGGGAATTTCCCCTTCAACGAAAAATGCCCAAAAAAAACAGCCCCCCCAAGGGGTTTAAAATTTTTATATCAAGAAAATGAAAAAAATTTTTAAAAAGATAAAAAATGCCTTTAAAACGAAAACGGCACCCTTTTTCAGCAAAACCCAAATTTTGGTCATCTTTTTAAGGATAAACCAACGTTTCAACTAAAAGGGGGGAAAAAATGGGGGGTAATAGTCCCCCCCCCCTTTTTAAACTGATATACATCCCCCCACAAATTTCCCCCAAAACAACAATTTTTTACGTACAAAACCCAATGGAACATATCCGTTTTTATCGTGTAATAACTGTTCCGCTATTATTAAAGGTCCTACGATAAAGCTTTCCACTTTCAAGGACATGATATTTTAAAATAAAGGGTTTTTTACTGCACCAGCAGAAAATGTAATAAAACATTTTTAAAATTTCCATGCAATAAATGTACATAGGGCAGACCAGTCGCCCAGAAAAATTTTAGGAAAAGGGAACATAAAAGGCTATTTAGGTTTTAAAAAAAAAAAAAATTTGTGAAGGAAAACACAGAAAAAATTTTTGGAAAACAACAGGGGGCAAAACATTTTAATGAATATAAACTTTAGCTTTTTGGTAAATTTACATTTGGGGGGCCCCAGAACAATACAAACTAAGATCCTTTAACCCCAAAATAGAATAAAATTATTACAAAGAAATTTATTGGGATCTCGATAAGGGGAAAACCAAATTGCCCCCAAAAGGGTTAAATGAATCCTTTGTTTACGTAGCTATTTATAAAATTAAATAGCCTAAGTATTAAAACTATTTTTCCCCCCCCTTTCCCTTTTTCCCATTTTCCTGCATAAATAGTTTTTAACGATTATATGTTAGCGTTTTTTTTCTTGTTTTTAAATATATTTTGAGAAGCATACACCCCTGTGCATTTTGAAAGGATAAAGAGGATGACTCTCTCACAGCGCAGCTTAGAAAGGAAAGGGGAAACATTCCAAAACCCCCGCGTCGCGCTTGCAGCACGTACTCACTCCACACTATCGGCTTTTGTCTAAATTGGACAATAAATGTCAAACTAAAGGAGAAACATCAGCTAAGACTGCCACGTTCTATTAGTTTGCATTCCCTAAGGTGTTCCCCCAACAAATTTTTTATCACCGCTTAAACTATGAAGTAAAAAAAATGTCTTTTTTCTACATAGCCCCCAATGTTGGTGTTTGTACTCCCTTTCCTCTCACCTGAGTAAAAAAACCCACTCTTTTCCCAGACACTGTTTGTGCTCCAATGTCCCCCTTCCTCCTCCTTCTTCTGGACTCAATGGCCGTGAGTGTAGCCACCACATCCCAGTCCCTGACCAGCAGTTTTTGTGCTCTGTTCCGGATAGAACGTGGAAGATTTAAAATCACCCCGTAGCCCTGGCAACCGACAAATAACGTGACCCTTAAAAAGCCGAGCAAAGGGCGGTGTCATGCAGAGTGCCACTGACTGACATCAAAATTACACGCAAGTACTCCTTTCCGTTTGGGACAAAAAAAAGTATTAAAATATCCTTTCTCTTTTCATACAGTCGGTCTAACATATGGGGCTGGAATAAAGGGGTGGAAAATTGCTATCACCAGGGGGGGGGGGCCTTTCGCTTCGGCCCAAGGGGTTTTTGTTCTTTTGCTTTTGGTGGGAATGGATGAAGTCATGAAAAAGTTTCCGGCCTTTTTAGAATGTCTTTGCGATGGCTGAATCTTCGGGAAACCTTTTTTGACAACCAATTAAATAGTACCCCATGCGGGGCCCATGGGTCACCCCCTTGGGCAGACGACCCATTTTCCTTCTTTTTGTCTGTAAACCCATGGTTCCGATTTGCAGTTGTTGCATTTTGTGTTGCATTACGAGGAGCAGTTCCTCCCCTGTTTGACTTCGTTCACCCAGGCAAGCCGGGTTAAGCTGCTGCACCGCTGTCCCCTGCACAGTGGATGATGGAGCAGAAATTCGACTTGTGGGGCTGGGGTTTGGGGGTGGGGGGGGGGGCGGACATTGGCACGGGAACAGCAGTTTTTTAACGGGGGAGAAACAGCGCTCCTGTCCAAGGTTTGGGGGTGGCCTTTCACCTTGGAAGACAGCGATGGCTAAAGGGTTTTGGCCCACCTTCTTTTTAACATATTTATCACGCTGGTATTTGCCCCTTTTTGGAAAAGAAATTAGGGTTGGGGACTCCCCCCTCAGCTCGGCACAACCCTTTAGTTCTCCAAAACCGGTGCAGAGTCCACCATTTGGAAAAGGGAGGGACTGCATATAACAACTTGGACAGGAGCACGGTCACTTCTGCATTGGGGTGGTTTGGGGACGCATACTGCTGTTTTTTGGCAATCGCCTCATTGAACGCGCGGGGACCATGATTTGCAGGAGCAGGACATCTGGACGGTAGATGTGGGAAAGACAAACAGCGCGCGTTGCTGTGGCAGGAGGCCCATCTGAAAAACCATTCCCCCGGGCCACGTATGGAAATTTGCATGGTTACCGGGCCCTTTGGTGTAACGTTAGCCCCCCCTGGCCATCTTCACTTTTGCCCACAGTTTCCATAAAAATTTTTCAGTCCCCCCCCGGTTCAAAAGCAAAAAACCCAAACCCCCGCCGAATAGGTGATTTTACCGCCAACGCTCCGGATTGAGTGACTACTACCTCCACTGCCTCGGTGAGCTCCTGTGCCGCTACGTTCTTAGACCTGCGAAGCCAGTTTTCTACCCCTTGGGCCTTTTTGGTTTTCCCGACCTCCATGCTCCCCACTACACTTGCTGGGCGCATTCCTGCCCCGGGCAACTACACTCTCTTCTCCCGACGATGATGATGAAGCCCTTGCTTCACCCGGCTCCCAAGTGCGATCGGCTGCAATGTCATCGATTTGTGTTGGCCTGTCACTGCTATCCTCCTCAATGGTCTCAGTATGCAGAGGCTGACCCATCACAACATGACCTCCCATCCCACTCTCCACATCAATACTTTCCCACCTACTGCAAAAAGCAGCAGATGTCTGCCCCACCTCTTCGCTGCCAAGTACCTGCTGACTGCCCTTTTTGTAAATACCCTATTTTTTTCTATCAGTGCGTCAGTCATAAGACAAAAGGGAAACAAGACGCAGCGGAAAGACGCCAAAGTCAGGAATCAGAAAGTCAAACCACAAGGAGTAAGCACAAGGCAGGAGACAGGAGCAATCAAAGGCACTGAATGGACACAGCAAGAGTTTTAAAGGGTTCTCCATGACTATCCTTTTATTTGTTATAGAGCTCACAACTTAATTATATTGAACTTTGTAATTCATACTCATTAAAAATTATTTACCTGTTCTGCTTTGCAAACCCAGGTAGCGAGCACTTCCTACTTCCTGCATACCATGTGATGTCCATTGATCACATGACCTCAATGGATGTTTTCTCATCACTCAGTGGGTGTGCTTTGAATCCAGGCTTAGCTCACAGAAACACTCCCTTGTAGAGGGCATGACGAAACAGAGAAAGATCTGGAAGCCTCTAGTGACTCATCAGTCACTATGTAAACAGAGGTGCTGACAGGAATGTATTGTAATGTATACAGCTGGAGGGGGAGGGTGTTATATACTAATGAGGACACATACACACTTGCAGTGATAACTATGTGTGCATAGTGAGTCATCACTGCTAGCTGCTAGAGTCTATCTGCCTTCATTATTGTGTACTGTTTTCACCTCTTCTGATAGGAAGAAATTTATTTTTGATAAATTTGCTAAATAGACCTTTTCACCTGGTCAGAAGACTTGCATTGATTGATTGACTGAATGTGCATTATGACCTCTGAGATTATCCAGCAGCAATCAGAAAAAAAGTCTGCCTACTCCTCCTTATATAGTAGTGGTACCAGGGTAAAGCATTATGAGACCCTGCCATGACATCATTGGCTGCAGGGATGATCCCCTACAGCAAGCACACAGTTTTTCCATTATCATAAACTGATTACTGTGGGTGAGGTGATGTCACCCACCTTTTTTGGATGCTAGACAGGCTATCCAGTGTACAGGAAAGCTGAGTGATGCCACATTCACCACAGCAATCAGAGTTACAATGATGGGATAGCTGTATACCTGCTGTCAGGGCCGAACTGGGGAATAAAAATCAGCCCTGGCACTAAGCCCCCACCAGCCCACATACAATATCAGCTTAAAAAAATTCCCTTGTTCACGCACCTCGCCACTTTCTAACATAAACTACAATACAAAGCTGCTTTCACATGGAGCACTTTTGGTGTGTTTTTGATGTGTTTTTGGTGCGTTTTTGTGCAGATAATGCTGTACTTTTCTGCACAAAAAAACACATAAAAAATGCACCAAAACCGCTCTGTGTGAGAGCTCCCTAAACACAAGCAAGAAAGAAACAGTGGTGCATATAAACCCCTAATCACAGTCAGGTGTGTGCTTTACAATCAGGGACAAGCCCACATTGAGACTACATAAGCACCAATATAACCTACAACACCACCAATCACATCACCAGTAGTCAGGTCACCATCACATGAATACAGCATTGATTCAACACAGAAGTAAAATGACCCCTGACAGCAGGGACTCACAGGAGACGTCATCTCTGATGGGAGTAGTTCTCTTCTCCTTTTCTGGCCCAAACCTCCATTATGTCTTCCCTGATGAGTTGGTCCCTTCCATTTTTATTTGGCCGGTACAGAATGCAATGTCTTCTTCTCCCGGTCACTACTCGGCCCTGTAGAATTTACCACAAATACATCTTAGACTCCTCTCTTTTCCAGCACTTTCCTATCAATTCCCCAAACAGCGTATGTTAGACCCTAAAAATTAGAAATAAAAAAATGTCAGATAAGTGGCATGTAAATAGGTAGATCCCCATTAGGCAGGCAGGGCCAGTATGTAGGTAGGCAGGGCCAGTATGTAGGTAGGCAGGGACAGTATGCAGGCAGGCAGGGACAGTATACAGGCAGACAGGGACAGTACATAGGCAGGCAGGGACAGTATACAGGCAGACAGGGAAAGTATGCAGACAGGGCTACTTATAGGCAGGCAGGGCCACTTATAGGCAGGCAGGGCCACTTATAGGTAGGCAGGGCCACTTATAGGCAGGCAGGGCCACTTATAGGCAGACAGGGCCACTTATTGGCAGACAGGGCCAGTATATAGGTAGGCAGGGGCGGTATATTGGCAGGCAGGTCCACTTATAGGCAGCCAAGGCCAGTATGTAGGCAGGAAGGGACAGTATATAGGCAGACAGGGACAGTATACAGGCAGGGCCACTTATAGGCAGGCAGGGCCACTTTTAGGCAGACATGGCCCGTATATAGGTAGGCAGGGGAGGTATATGGGTAGGCAGGGCCAGTATATAGGCAGACAGGGCCAGTATATAGGTAGGCAGGGGCGGTATATGGGCAGGCAGGGCCACTTATAGGCAGACATGGCCAGTATATAGGTAGGCAGGGGCGGTATATGGGCAGGCAGGGCCAGTATATAGGCAGACAGGTCCTGTATATAGGTAGGCAGGGCAGTGTATAGGTAGCCAGGGCAGTGTATATTTAGGCATGGCAATTATAGGTAGCCAGGGCAGGGTATAGTTAGGCATGGCTATTATAGGCAGCCAAGGCAGTGTATAGGTAGCCAGGGGTATTATAGGCAGCCAGGGCAGTGTATAGGTAGCCAGGGCTATTATAGGCAGCCAGGGCAGGGTATAGGTAGCCAGGGCTATTATAGGCAGCCAGGGCAGGGTATAGGTAGCCAGGGCTATTATAGGCAGCCAGGGCAGGGTATAGGTAGCCAGGGCTATTATAGGCAGCCAGGGCAGTGTATACGTAGCCAGGCCTATTATAGGCAGCCAGGGCAGGGTATAGGCAGCCAGGGCAGGGTATAGGCAGCCAGGGCAGTGTATAGGCAGCCAGGGCAGGGTATAGGTAGGCAGGGCTATTATAGGCAGCCAGGCCAGGGTATAGGTAGACAGGGCTATTATAGGCAGCCAGGGCAGTGTATAGGTAGCCAGGGCTATTATAGGCAGCCAGGGCAGGGTATAGGCAGCCAGGGCAGGGAATAGGTAGCCAGGGCTATTATAGGCAGCCAGGGCAGGGTATAGGCAGCCAGGGCAGGGTATAGGTAGCCAGGGCTATTATAGGCAGCCAGGGCAGGGTATAGGCAGCCAGGGCAGGGTATAGGTAGCCAGGGCAGGGTATAGGTAGGCAGGGCTATTATAGGCAGCCAGGGCAGGGTATAGGCAGCCTGGGCAGGGTACAGGTAGCCAGGGCAGGGTATAGGTATCCAGGGCAGGGTATAGGTAGCCAGGCTATTATAGGCAGCCAGGGCAGGGTATAGGCAGCCAGGGCAGGGTATAGGAAGCCAGGGCAGGATATAGGTAACCAGGGCTATTATTGGCAGCCAGGGCAGGGTATAGGTAGTCAGGGCAGGGTATAGGCAGGCAGGGCTATTATATGCAGTCAGGGCAGTGTATAGTTAGCCAGGGCAGGGTATAGGTAGGCAGGGCTATTATAGGCAGCCAGGGACAGTAAGTAGTTTAAAAAAAAATAAAAAAAATAATACTCACCCGCTGTCCCCTCCTCTTTACCCGCACCGGAGAGGCCGCAGGCTTCCTGGGACAGGTCGCGGAGCAGGCGCGTGATGACATCATTAAATCACGCACCTGCCCCGCAGCCTCCTGGGAGCTGAACAGACTGGATCAGAAAATCCCAGCTGTTCAGCCTCGGCCGCTGGTTGCACCGCACGGTGCAGGCGGCGGCCGTGATGGCTGTATGGCTGGGTCGGTGACCCGGCCGTGCAGCCGTGTGGTGAGGGAGACCTGCTGGCCCCCTGGCACAGGGATCCGGTCGCAGATGCGACCATTGCAGCCCCTGTGCGTGCGCCGGCACTCGGGGCCCGTCGGGGGTAAACATCGGCCCCCTCGGCGGGTGATCCGAGCTGGCCCTGCAGCCCGGACCCCAGCGGCCCACCGGGCATATGCCCGGTTTGCCCTATGGGCAGTCCGGGCCTACCTGCTGTGGTGGAAGTACCACACATACATAGAAATATATAAACCAAATCATATATATTTGTACATGTATTACATGTATAGGTGAGGAAAGAAATGTATTTTTTTACCATCTTACAACTTGTTTGGTGCACTGTATAATAACACAGCCTGAGGCAAGCAACCAGGAGGTGTAATGGAGCAGAGACACAAGGGCATGAGGTGTGCATGTCTGAGAATGATGATGGAATTGTTGACAGGGCAGGGCTGAAAAGGAGGATGATGTGGCAGGTGCAGTAAGTTCTAGATTATAACTGCAATGGATTCTTGGAATTGTAGAAAAGAGCTGCTGGAGAACTGCTGACCCTCCCATAAGCAGGAAGTTTCACTGATCTTATGACAGATGAATAAGGAGGCAAAAGAAAATAAACACATGAAAGTAGTAGAATATCTTTACTTTTCCATATAAATGCTGTTTATAGTGTTCTATGAAATCATTAAACTCTCAAATAAGCTCTTTAAATTCCCCACCCCAGCCAGGTGCTTAACCCATTAGGCTCTGTACGAAACACTGGCTGGGGCTGAAAATAGACCAGGACATCTTAAAGGGGTGGTAGCACATGGCTGAAAACATTTCTCTAGGTTACCGACCACCTCTCTCTCCTCTAATTGCTCCAAGCAGCCCTCTCTAACCAAAGTGAGTCAATCCCTGCTGAGTGTTATCAGTGGCAGAGGACCTTTAGAGTTCTGTAGTCTTGTGAACTACAGTAAATAAACCTCCTGCACTCATGTCATTGTTACACAGTCAGCGAGGAATATCAGAGCTGTTATGCTGGGCACTGCTGTGGAACCACCCATAGTCTGACCAGGAATTGTGAGTCTGAAGTCAGCTGTGGCTCCATGAGACAGCGTGGTGAAAAAACCCTTTTAAAGTTTGGCTCCTGAATCCAGTTAAAAATAAAGTTAAACTTATCGTGCAATCATAAAAATGCTTCTGGAGCTTATAATTCCTTTTGTAAAATTTATCCCATCAGTTGCACCTCACAACCAACTAGTTGCTTCATATTTTTACATTAGTTGGTAATCTTTGTTGAGTAATTTGATTTTGAGCCGGCTTGCTATATATTCTATTTCATAAATGTTGCCAAAATCAGCCTTAAGTTTAACAACCTGCTCCTTCCATATCTGGTGCCTCTGGCACAACCAGTCCTTCATCCTTTTCTAGCTATCGGCATTAAATTGTGTATCAATCCCACTGAAAAATGCTGATTTTTGTGCCTATGTTTTGGTAGCTTGCTATACCTGGACTTTCTAATTGTGATTATTGCTTTGTTGATATTGACTCGTGCCTCATGTATTCTATTGCTACAATAACATTAAAACCTCAGTTAAAAGTATTGATAGCAAAATTGGCAGACTTTATTCCATCATATCTATGATTAACCCCTTAGTACACCATGACATACCTGTGCACTATGGTGACGCTAAGGGAGTGTGGAGTAGGCTCATGCACTGAGCTATATGCGGTGGCTGCCAGCTGTTAATTACAGCTGACATCTGCCTCACACAGTCAGGATTGGAAATTACTCTGATCGCGCCTGTTTGACTTTTCGTATGCTGAAGTCAGTGTGGCTGCAGGATGTAGGCAATTCAGAAGGATATGGTGCCCCCTAATTCTGCTCCCACGACAAGTTCACAGGGTACTGTTTGGTTGCCATGGCAGCCAGGGACCTACAATGATTGTAATCCTAATACATACCGTATTTCCCCGATAGTAAGACACCCCCGATAGTAAGACGTAGCGGTGTCTTAGGGAGGTCGCCTAATGTAAGACGTACCCCGAAAGTAAGACGTAGCGCGGCCTGATGACGTCACTGCCTGTGCCGGGATGAGCGCGCGGGAGGCCGGAGCAGCGAGGAGGCGGCGCGGCGCGGGAGACGGAGCAGCGGGGAGCCAGGTAAGTGTTTTTCTGCCTACAGCTGGCCCTATACCTGTCTACAGCTGGCCCTATACCTGCCTACAGCTGGCCCTATACCTGTCTACAGCTGGCCCTATACCTGTCTACAGCTGGCCCTATACCTGCCTACAGCCGACCCTATACCTGTCTACAGCTGGCACTATACCTGCCCTATATAAGACATACCCCGAAAGTAAGACATACTGGGACTTTTGGGGGTAAAAAGAATGTAAGACGCTGTCTTACTATCGGGGAAACACGGTAGGCAGGCTATAGGCAGGGTGTAATAAATGTATGAAGTCACTATATACTGCAGAAGTACCATGCAGACCTGTTTAGTACTGTGCAGAAGTAATATAGTGTATAATACAAGTGATCACAATTCCCCTAGGGCAACTAAAGTTTAATGTAAAAATGTTTTTAAAAGTAATTTTCAAAAAATTAAAATAACTTTTTCCCATTTACCAAATACAAAAATAAAGAAAACAAAAAATTAATATATTTAGTTTTGACACATCCGTAAAAGTCCAATCTAACACAGTGTCAATTTATTCAACCCGCAGTGTGAAGAACATAAAAAAAGCCCAGTTTGTTTTATTGGTATTTTCGCCTCCAACAATAATGAAATAAAAAGTGATTTAAAAAGTCGCATACACTTTAAATTGGTACCACAAAAACTAGACCTACTGTAATCCCACAAAAATGGTCATTGCACAGCATAGAAATAGACAAAACAAAGCTAATGGCCTAATAAATGGCTATGCAAAGCAAATGTTTTAAAAGTATTAAAACATAATGAAAACTATATAAATTTAGTATTGCCAGAATCATACCCACCTGTAATATAAAGATAGCATGTAAATTGTTTGACTTGATAAACTCCAAATAACTACCCCTCACCCAAAAAGAAAGAAAGAATATATATATATATATATATATATATATATATATATATATATATATATACATATATATATACATACAGTTGTTTACTGTGGACTCCTAATAGTGATGAATGGACCATCTGACTCGTCCCCAATACCATGTGAGCCGGACTTCTCTTTTTTTGTATCGTGATTATTGCTATAACTGGACAATGGGCATATCACAATTTCAAACACCTTTGTAAATAAGATTTTAAGAAATGAACACGAAGACAATATGTTAAAATGGAAAGGCATAATGCATATATGTTTCCTATAATAATGTAGCTGCATAGGATTCCACTGCATAGCAATGGTCATTTACACTGGCAGACAAAACAAACCTGGCATAGCTATTTACAATGATGACCACTGACATTTCCCTTTGTTTAGATGCTTAAAGTAGAAGCATTCAGACCAAATAACAATTCAAGTAGAACCATAACAAAGTTATTTAAAGGCCTAGGTCGAGTGTCTCTCTGATCTGTGAATGGCAGTGATGGGTCTCAAGGAAGGAAATGATGTTTCCTGTAAGTGTTGATTTAATGTTTTGGGCGTAAGATTTAAATAGCATACAAGGAAAAAGATCTTATCAAGTTTTTTGACAAATTTCCAAACACTGCAAAAAAAAAGAAAAAGTTCTCATTTCACTGGCTGATAAAACCTCAGTCTGACAGAATATCATTACTATTCTTAAAACGTAATCTCTTTGTTTAGAAACAACTTTGATTTCAGTATGCTCAGAAATGTCCAATTTTAGGCTATGTTTAAGCATTCAGCTCTTTAGCTCCAGTTTTTGAAGAAATAAGGATTATAATTGGAGGATGCAAATTAAAAAAAGACGGAAACTTCTCTTTGTTTTAAATCTCTTCTTGGTTTTGGCTTCAAAAACTGCATCTAAAAAGCTGAACATTTCAATATAGCCTTAAACTAATGAGTTTTTCTCTCCCATAGTTATTAAAAAGAGGCATGAATCCAACACTCTTTATTTCGTATATAAAACTTGTAATTAGGAAACCATGGTCAACATTATAGAGAACCTGTCACATAGATTATGCCCCCCTTGCTGAGGACAGAACAAGGTAGTGTCAGACCTGCTGTTTCCAGTGCTGTGTCCCTTATTCTGTAAGATGCTGTAGTTTTCATGTATTTAATGCTCAAATCTGCAGTTTTCAGCCAGAAGAGTCATTCGAAGAGTCCTCCAGAGTGTCAGTTTTTTTCAAACCCAACCAATCGGAGGCTAGCCCCGCCCACCTCAACTGACAAACCTATTACTTTGAATAGTTAGAAACGTGAATAACTGTCAGTGAGTGGGGCTAGCCTTTGGTGGGTGAAGCTAACACCTACTCATGAATAAGATTTAAGGGGTAAATGCTCTAAAGCTGCTGCATCTAACAGCATAAGGCGCACAGTGCTGGGAACATCAGGTCTGACACTAGCTTGTGCTGCCCTCAGCAAGGGGGGCACAACCTATGTGACAGGTTCCCTTTTAAACTGGCATCATTTTCATTTATACGTGTTCATAATTTGTGTATGCTTCTGCCAAATGTATCAAAATTTGGATGATCTTCATAAGTTTTGCATCTATCTGACATATACCCCAATTTCAGTACTCTTTCCTTAAAAAACTAGACTTGCATGACAAGAGTAGGAAGCAGCTGAAGAACCCTAGTCTGGTTAAGGAATATGGGATGCAAATGGATTTATGAAATGAAAGTCCCTCACAATTGTCGACATGTATGAAAGCTGTTTAGGTCTAAAACTCACTTTTTGACCCACAGGTTATTATGGGTAAAAAGTGAGTTTTAGACCTAAACAGTTTTCATACATGTGGCCCTTCACGAGGGAGATATTCCAGGTAAAAATGTAATTTTTTGGAATGTCTTAAAAACCTAATAAATCAATATGGATTGCTTCTGGTTGTAGCAAAAGCCACAGTATACAGAGCAAACATTGTTAATCTCCCAAACCTATGAAGAAAGTGACAAAAAATAGAGTCTAAACTCTGACGAGAGGGCTTATTCTTTCTTAGCCTCTAGAAGAACTGGGACTGCTAACCTGTGAAAGAAAGGAAAGATCACTTACCAGATGAAGTATATAGTAATGCATAACATTTTGAATTCAAGAATTTGTAAATAGCAACCGATGATGATTAATGTTTCAATCCTCCCACTCTTTATTCTGCAGTCACTGGCAATAGAGAGACAATGGGTATGAAGAGAAATTGGAACACTGTGGCAGGCAGGAGAAGGTGTACCATCACTATGATAAATTGAAACTCTTGTAGTCTCTCTTATAAGGGTGTTCTCACCATAGTGTTTCAAAGAGCCTGCTCTTTACAGTCGGTTTCTTCCATCTCCTGTGGGTAAATCTACAGCAGTGAGTGAAATTTCAGCTCTGCTATTTCTAGCTGAGCCTGTTAAAGGGACAATGGTTATGGATGAATTTTAACAGCAGGGCACATGGCTTCAGAGCTCTAAATGGCTAAAGTTTGTCAAAAAGAATGATAAAAATGCTGCTGTGCTGCTGCTGAGACATAGCAGGGGGAATCATCACCATCCTGGCCAGGCCAGCAGCCTAGGAAGCCTTCAGTAGGGGATAAGAATGTCTTAAACTCTGAAATGAGCAAAGTCAAAACAGCAATATAATTGGTAAAAGTCTGAATTTACCTTTGCTTACATGTTTAACTACATGATGACCACAGGTAGACTCTAGGGGATACATGAATGAAGGAAAGCGCTTCGAAGTGAATTGTTGAGTCTCATTTTCAGTGTATAATGCGCCTGAATGTATGAAAGTGTTTTTTGTACGTTCATAAATGGTGTGTAAAGCCTCGCCTGTGTGTTAGGCGCATTACAGAACTTAGGCGCATTAGTAATGGGCCTAACATGTATAAAGGCTATAGATAGGCTGGAAATAAGATTAAAGGCATAAGAATAGCATGTCAGTAAATAGAAACTATGACTTGAAACTATTCATCCTGCTTGGTGGACCAAAGGTCCCAGCAAGACTTGTGGTGTGCTGGCTCTTGCTGTATGTAGAATAAAGGATGAGAATAATTTTAATGTAGCAAAAATTTAAAAATGTGAACAACATCATCAGTGGGTTATTTAATGTAAAATTAGTTTTAGATTCTTTTAATTCTAAATACATTTTATAGGAGATATCTTCATATTTTGGGGACATTATATATATATATATTAATTTTATATGATACAATTATTATTACATTTAAATAATTACATTTTATATAGTTTGATAATTATCATAAATTCATTTTTATTACTGTACTGATCTAAGTTGAGAAATATTGGACATTTTTTTTCCCTAACAGCAAATCCAGCTCAACTTCGACTCCTCAGGCTCAGGCAGACAACATTGAAACAGGTCTGCCTGTCCGAGCAGTAATGCACCTAGTTTTGCCGAATCATATTCATATATGTGTCTAATATTATGAATGTGGTGTGACATGCCCCCATAACTACCTTTTAGGTGCCCCTTTGTTGCATTAAAAAGTGTAGAGTCTGTAACACGTTCATTAGGCGCATTAGACATTGTAACTGCTCACTTTGGCGCATTTGATGCCAGAAAAGGGTGAAAAACCTGATCATACATGTCTCCCTAAATGTCCTGGCGGTGGTCATTTAATTCTTCATTGCGGTTTTAAGTGCACAGCTCCACACTAAGGGCGACATGTATGAACAGAGTTGCGCCAGCATGGTGGTTCAAGCTAAAAATCCTGTCGTAGCCCTGAATAACAGATGTATGAACTGTCCTACTAAAAAATCTGGCACATGGTGTGACAGACCCGACACTTTTGTATACGGCACATTACACGGCACATTTATGAATGTGTCACGACAAAGTGTGGTGCAAAACTATCATACCAATGCATGCCAATTTTATAGTGGTGAGGTTGAGACAAATTTTGGTGCATTCACACTCTGTGACACCTTTTGGCACACTTATGTGTCTTGCAATGGTACAGATTTATAAATTGCTGTTATATACTTTCATACATACTGACAATTGCTACACTAACTTACTGAGTAGTACGACTGTCATGTAGGCACCTCTTTTCCTGCATGTCCCCCTATTTGTACAATTTAAGGAGCAGAGAGCCGGCTGTCAGGAGTAACTAGACTCTCGACTGAGAAAGTAATAGTCCATTTCTGTTTTCTAAATCGGCTTCCTTCTGCCCGGCTCCAGTGGTCATGTGATCTTCAGGACTCAGTAACTGCACGAACTGTTAAAAAACACACAAAAATAAAATATTATGAAAAAAGCAACTAACAGACACTTTTAACATGATCATCCAACATGAATCACTAATAAATCTAGCACATTTTTAGGCTATTTAGTACAAGTATCATGATGCACTCCAGACTGCAGATGAACTCTTGCCCCCAATTCTTCACCAGCTGCTCTCTGCCTCTTACTTATCTCTTTGCACTCCTGCCCAGCTCTCCTTCACCTCTGTCCCCCTCTTTAATAAAGGGCCAGTGCGTCCCACTGACTCAGTAGCCTGTGTCCCCTCTACAGCTCTCTGTACAGCATTTGACACTGTAGATGACCAATGTCTACTAAATGTAGTCCATTCTATTGATATTGATTGCTTTCCTTTAGTTTCTTCCTACTTTCCTGACTACTTGTAAATTATATTTTATTCTGGTTCTATTTCTTCTCCTCTTCCATTTGTTGCTGGAGCAGTTTAGACGTCAGTCTCAGTTCCTCTCCTCTTTACTCTCTACGCAGCTCCTACTAAATAAACTTCCATTACTGGTACTGTCTTTAATCCAATGACACTCAATTATATAGCTATTACATCACCCATGCACTACGAAACAACACCAGCTATTGCCTGTGAACTTTCTCTCTCTGTTTAGAACTAATGATACATGTATGAAAACTGTCTTGGTCTAAGACTCACTTTCTTGCCCATAGCAACCAATCAGAGCGCCCCTTGAATTTTTCTGAGCACTATATGAAATGAAAGAGTAGCTCTGATTGAAAGTCTTAGACCTAGGCAGTTTTCATACATGTGGCCCAAAATCTTTTAAAAGTTGAACTTCTAGTCTTTCTGCCATCTACTAACCTAGCTAAACTCAATGGCAAACATTTATTGGGGTAATTGCGGCAGAATTCTGGCACACTGTATGGCAAAATACTGACATACATGCTTTACGCCACATATACCAAGTGTTTAAGACAGTTTCTACACACTTTTGTTATCCAACAAAAGGAGTGAGACCTTTGTAAAAATGGTGTGCTTTCACTGAAAGGGGTTATGGCTTAGTGTCGATTGCTGTGCAGCAAAATCTTGCTGCAATTAGTTTCAGAAAGTAAGCCAATAGGAGGTATAAACTAGAATAGATGGTCAAATTTATGCGCCAAATTTATCAATACTGTGATAAATCGGGCACATTGTAAGACTGTCTAGTCTAAATTTACACTGTCTAAGCATTAGACAGCATTGATAAATCTGTCCCAACCAGGGCCGTTCCTAGGGGCGGGCGATCACCCGGGGCGCCGATGCTCCACTCACCCGAGGGGAGGTCGCCCGGAGGTCAGCCCTTGACTCTGCGCAGCCGTTGCAACATGGCTGCGCAGAGTCACTCAGCAGCTGCACACTCGCTGTGCAGCTGCTGCTACAGGGAGGAGGCAGGAAGGATCGTTCCCGTCCTGACTCCTCCCCTGTATCAGCGTTGCAGGGGGTGCACAGCTTTCACTGCGCCCCCTGCGACGCTCGATCTCCTTGGCTGGCAGCTCTGCCACCGAGGAGATCTCTGGGAGCTGCGTGACAGCTGCGTGATCACGTCACTCTGCTTACACTGCTCTGCAGCTCCCGGTCCTGGACGCTGCTACTACCTGGCTACATGGGGGCACTGTCTGGCTACACAGGGGACTGGCTGGCTATTTGGGGGGACTGTCTGGCTACATGAGGGCACTGTCTGGCTATGGGGCACTGTCAGGCTACATGGGGGCACTGTCTGGCTATAGGGGCACGACTGACACATGGGGGCACTGATGAATGGGGGCACGGGCGGGGCTATGGGGGAACTGTTTGGCCACATTTGTTCACTGACTGGCTATGGGGGCACTGTCCGGCTGCATGAGGACACTGGCTGGCTTTGGGGGCACCGTCTGGCTACGGGGGCCGTCTTTTAGGGGGGCATGCTGGCTATGGGGCACTGGCGGGTACAGGGGGGCATGGCGGCTACGGGGGGAACTGGGCTATGGGGCACTGGCGGGCAAGGGGCACTGGCGGGCTACAGGGGGCACGGGCTAGTAGGGGGGCACTGTCGGCTACGGGGGGCCATGCGGTTACAATGGGGGCACTGCTAAAAATGGAGGCATGCCTGGCTACAGGGGGGGCACGCCTGGATACAGTGTCGAACTGGGGGGTGGGGGCCCACAGGGAGTTGATTTGGGGGCCCACCCTACCGTACATGAAAATATTCCCGGGCCCCCGGCATAAACCCCCATTTTACCCATATTACAGGTACAAAACAGAACTGTATTGTGTAGAAACATGTGTCACACATTTGTCAGCTCCAAATCTAGACACGTAAGTAGCCCATCCTATCCCCCTCCACCACATACAATAACCTCCCCACCCACAACAATATCCCCCTCCACCCCATAAAATACCCCCCTCCACCCCATACAATACCCCCCCCTCCACCCCTACAAAAACCCCCTCCACCCCCATTCAATATCCCCCCCCCCCCACATAAAATTTTCCCCTCCACCCACATACAATATCCCCCCCCCCACAAAAAAACCCCCCCCACCCCACAACAAAACCCCCCACCACCCACAACAATTCCCCCCCACCCCCATACAATACCCCCCCCACCGACAACAAAAATCCCCCCCCCCCCCCCCCCCCACATACAATTCTCCTCCACGTTTCTCTGGGTCAGCACCTCACCTCACCATCTTCTAAAAAAACACCGCAAGAAACAAAAGTCTAACCCCAACACAGGGTCAGGTGTTCCCTCACTTTTACAATCAGGGACACGTGTAACTGACACTATACTAATGCCGAATAACCTACAACCACGCCCTATAAACCCACATAGTGGTCAGACACAGCTCAATGAACCTAAGCACGCCTATACAGACCCCAAAAATGTCAGAACACTCAGGGATAACCTACAACACCGCCCTATAGAAAACCCCATGAGGTCAGACAGCAGCTCAGGGATAACCTACAACACCACCATTAAGGTCAGACCCAGCCCCAAAAATAACCACAACACTGCCATATAGAGCCATATAGAGGGCAACACCGGGTCAGGGTTAACCTACAACACTGCCTAAGAGAACACATAGAGGTCAGACACCAGCTCAGGTTTTAACAACCCCCACCATATAAACCCCATAGAGGGCAACACCAGCTTAGGTAAACCTCAACATTTCCATATAAGACCACATAGAGGTCAGAACGCTCAGGTATAACCTACAACACCACCATAAGAGACCCCATAGAGGTAGACACCTCTAGGTAAACCTACAACACCGCCATAAGAAACACTAAGGTCAGACACCAGCTCAGGTATAACCTACACACCACCATATGAGACCACATAGGATCAGAACCAGCCAGGTATAACCTACAACACCGCCAATAGAGACCACATAGTTGTCTGACACCAGCTCAGGGCACCATCACATTACAATATAAAAAAATAAACCCCTGAAACAGGGGCTCACCGGGGACCTTTTCTATGACGTTCTTATTCCTTTTTTGCATCCTTTCCACATGCCATGATGATTTGTCCCACCACAAAACATCCTGCAAAAATCTACACAAATATCTTAAATCCTCAATTTTCCAGCATTTCTTTACCTTTTCCCACCCCGTACAAACACCCCGGGGGGGGCGAGCGGGTACAAGCCTATTCCTAAGGGGGGTTTGGAGGGTGGGGGAGGCCCCAGGAACTAGATAGGGCCCCATTTAGGGAGGTAGACTCTCGCTGGGTAAGTTGGTAGGGCCCGCCCCGGCGGGGTGGTGGGACATAGAACAGGTGGGAGGGAAATAGCCCCCAGGGAGATAAGCAGGCCCCCCGTTAGGAAAAAAGATAGGCTACAGTTAGGTTGGGGAACCCCCGAGGGGGCTGTGGGTAGGTAGTCCTTTAGGTACTATACAGTTAGGGTCTCCTTTAGGTAGTATACAAACAGTTAGGGGTTCCTTTAGGTAGTTGCAGGAAGTCAGGGCCCCCCCCTTTTGCTACCTGTAGGTAGTCAGAGCCCCCTTTGTATTTAGGTAGCCAGGGCCCCCCAGGGGGCCCTTTGGGTAGGCCACCCCGTAGGGAGCCCGGACCCCCCCTTTATCGGGCCCCCCCCTTGTAGGGCCCCCCATGTAGGGTAGCCAGGGCCCCCAGTGTCGGGCCCCCCCCTTAGTCAGGGCCCCCCGTAGGTACCAGGGGCCCCCCCTTTTAGTCACGGCCCCCCGAGGGAGCCGGGGGCCCCCTGTAGGAGCCAGGGGCCCCCTTGTAGGGAGGCCAGGGGGCCCCCTTTTACAGGGGGTCCTGTAGGGAGCCAGGGGCCCCCCCGTAGCCAGGGGGCCCCCCTTTTTGTAGCCAGGACCCCCCTTCTTTTAGCCAGGCCCCCCTTTTTTTAGCCAGGGGGCCCCCCTTTTTTTAGCCCGGGCCCCCCCTTTAACCAGGGCCCCCTTCTTTTAGCCAGGGCCCCCTTTAGGCAGGGCTCCCCCTTTTTTTTCCGGGCCCCCCTTTTTTTTAGCCCGGCCCCCCCCTTTTTTTAGCCAGGCCCCCCCCTTTTTTTAGCCAGGGGCCCCCCTTGAGCCACGCCCCCCTTCTTTTAGCCAGGGCCCCCTTTCTTTTAGCCAGGGCCCCCCTTCTTTTAGCCAGGGCCCCCTTCTTTTAGCCAGGGCCCCCCTTGTAGCCAGGGCCCCCTTGAAGGTAGTTTTAAAAAAAAAAAAAAAAACAACAATTAATCAATCACTTACCTTGCACCCGCTCCGGCTCCTGCACCGGCCGCTCTGAGCTGCCGCCGGCTCCGTACTGCCGCCCTGCATAGGCGGCGCGGTGAAGTGACGTCGTCGCGCCGCCTACGTCAGCAGTAGCGGCCGGCGCCCGGCAGGCTGAAGGCGCTAGGCCTTCAGCCTGCCAGGGAGATCAGCGGAGCGCAGCGCTAGTGGCGCTGTGCTCCGCTGACACCGCGCAGCCCCGGGAGTCGGGGACATTAGTCCCCGACACCCGGGCCGGTCTCTGGGCGCTCGGGACACGGGTCCCGGGCAGTCAGGGACCGGAGGCGCGGCCGGGCCCCGGGGAGCGGCGGCACTGCCTCCGGGGCACACAGCGGCTCGTGGGGGCCTACCGGGGGATTCCCCGGTCCCCCGGCGGCCCAGTCCGAGCCTGCCTGGATACAATGGGGGCACTGCCTGGCTACAATGGGGGCACTGCCTGGCTACATGGGTGCACTGGCTGGCTACAATGGGGCACTGCCTGGCTACATGGGGGCACTGCCTGTCTACATGGGAGCACTGCCTGGCTACAAGGGAGCACTACCTGGCTACATGGGGGCACTGCCTGGCTACATGGGGGCACTACCTGGCTATAAGGGGCATCTACATGGCTATAAGGGACTACTGCCTGGCTATAGGGGTATCTGCCTGGCTATAGGGGCATCTACCTGGACATAAGTGTCACTACCTGGCTACATGGACTACTACATGGCCACAGGAGCTACTGTCTGGCTACATGGGCTACTACATGGCTACAGGAGTTACTACCTGGCTACATGGACTACTACATGGCTACAGGGGCTACTGTCTGGCTACAGGGAGCATATTACATAGCTACCATATGAGGTGCTATAGATGGGGAGTTTTTGGATAGAAATAAGAATTGGTAGAAAAGTGCTGATAAATTGAGGAGTCGTAGATGTTTGTTTTGTCAATTTTACAGTGAAGAGTTGTGGCCGGGAGTAGTCGTCATGGCGGTCTGGGACAGATGGAGAAGAAGAAGAGAAAGAGAACAGCTCTTCAGAGACGTCTCCTGTAAGTGCCTGGATGTAACTTTACTGTAATCATTTATATGTCTGCAGAACTTGTGTACAGCGGGTATCCACCACTGTATGGACCTGTATGGGGGTAATATAGGATGTAGTATAATGGTTTGTATTCAGTAATGGTCAGTTTGTATTATTCGGTCACTATGTGCTGGTGATATGTGGTCTTAATAGGATATTGGTGCTATTAGCCTTGGGATTCTGGCTTTGTGTAGCAGTGTTATTTGGTAACTGTATGACTATTATTTAGTAGTTTTATACGTAGCACATTGTGTTAAAGCTTTTTGTATATTTTAGATGTGGTTGATGGAATGTGTCGCATTATGTTACGGGAGGAGGGGGGGGATTTCTTCACCTCGCCCTGAGTGAAATTTAGCCTAGGAACGGCCCAGGTCCCAACATTTCTATTTCTGTGTTTAACTGCCATAACCCATAAAGCAAAACGTCTGCCATCATGGGGTTCATCTTTCTGTCTAACTGCCACACAGACTGTGTTAGTCACTGAACACAATCTAAACTTTTTTCTCTCACACATAAAACTCTTCATAGTGCTGCACAATTTTTTATCTCCTCCATTTTTTCTGTTTAGCCCTCTAGCTGTGCTCTACAATATAAGACTAACTTCCTTCATAATCCAAACCTCAAAATGATATAATCTCTAAGATTTTTCTCATGCTGCACCAGTCCTCTGGAATATGATGCCCTGGTCAACATTCTGATTGTTTACAGTATTATACGGGTTTTCTCAGCACTCTGATTCATAGGCAGTTTTTCAATTACTCTGTCTCCTCAGTCGGTGGGTGGTTCTATAGCAGTGATTAGCATATATTAGCTTCAAGCCTTTACTTGGACAGAGCAAGAGATTGTTATCTTTAACACAGATAACTCCATGCTTCTCAGTCCTCACAGCACTTGTAACTTTTGTTTACTGCAGCTAATCTTGCTAAATCTAATTAGTTCACTCAGAGATCAGTTCTCATTAGTCCATTCATGGGATGGCATCACTCCTGCTATCAGCTAGTCAGATAACAGACATCAGTCTGATATGCAGGTTAACATAGAAACCTGTGAGCTGCTAAAATTTCTTCATTTAACTGTCCCTTTATGTTGAAAGTGAATTTCTGTAGTGAGACAAACAATAACATCATATCTTTTTAAGGCAGGACTACTACATTCTCTCTCTTTTTTCCTTTTACTTAACCCCTTCTACAGTCAACAGTGACCCATACACTAATTGCACCCTAATTTATTTGTATCTGTGTATACATTTTTGGTACTGGCCTGGTGACCCACCTTTATGGAAGGGCTGAAACATACGCATTTGTAAAGGCATGGGAGATTAAATTCACATGTTTTTATTGAATTTTGGTGGTGCCGCATGTTTTTTCTATTTTTTGCATCATTGTGGAGGATTTGGGGTATGACTCCAAAGGCTCGCACACCACTTTTGCATACATTTGTATAAGCGGTGCTGTTTCTTTCATTAGTATATACCACCTTTATGTGTACTACTCTACCCAGGTCTTAACGCTACTCCTCTTTGACGTGCACCTGGTGAGCCAGGGGAAGATACAGGTACTTGTTACCGTTATGGAGCAGGACTGCTTTAAGGCTCCTGCATGAGCTGTTTATGAAAAGGCACCACTCTTTCTGGTTACACGCTATTCGGATTGCATCAAACAGACCTGTCACATTGTGGCAGAAGCAGAGTCCATCTTGATGGGTGAAGAAGCTGGAAAAGAGATGGTGATACTTCCTCTGACCTGCCACTTGAATGCTTTCATCCAACAAGTTCTATTCCTTGAGCCTAGAAGTCAATAGTTCGGCATTTGACTTGGTAAGTCCAAGATCTCTGATCAAGTCGTTTGGTCTTTTTGGTTGGGGTCATAAGGTTTTCTTTCCTCTTATTCCCCTATGAAATCTAGATCAGCAATATCTTCTTCACTTTCCGAGTTGCTGCTAACTTGTGACAGTGGGTCTTTCACTGGAGGAGTTGGTATAGGGAATTCTGTGCTGTGTGTCACCGGTGATATTGATGATGAAATGTTAGGATAGGTAACAGGAGACACGTTCTTGCCAGTTTAGCGCTTTAACAGGTTCACCATACAGAAGTGGCAGTTGCTAGAGTGGTCTGTTGGGTCCCTCCAATTTCTTGGTATTACAAACTTAATGGATCACTTTTCTCCTCTGTACCAACCTACATAACAACAAATTCATTCATGACAAATGGTTGTTAACCCATCAATGCATAGCATCCCATTTATAGAACACTAAACAACAACATTATTTTGAAAAAAAGTCATGCAATAATGGGTTAATGGCTCACATCTTGCTTCAATATTTGGCCTCAGTAATTAAAATAGACCGACGATGACGTTTCAGGTGCACAGTTTCTGTTGTAATAAAAACAACAATATAATTGTCCATCTTACCTTCCATAGTTTTCTTGCAGTATTCAGAGGTGAAATAAGGTGCCCAGTGTTTGTCTTGATCTCCAACTGCCATGCCAAAATATGCCTTGTATGCCTTGTAGTGCTATTAATATTGTTATTTAATTATTATTAGATTTTGTTTTAAACTCCCAACTTTCAATTCAATTTTAAAAGGAGTAGTTATTGCAATTGTATACATTTTCCAGACTTATAAATGAATGAAATGAGTGAGAAATCAAACATTATTTCCTAATAGATGGCACATGTGTCGCTTTTATATCACATGCAGAAAATTAGGTTATTTTCAGAAGCCAAAAAATGTTGAATTCCATTAATGTGCAGGTGACATGTGGACCAGACATGACTATTACTGATGTAGTGGAAAAAATTTCCTTTAGAAAAATGACTTGTTTATACAGGAGAACAGTTAATTACCTGTTAAATTTTGGAATATACATTTTCAGAAATCTGTCTTATTAGGCAGATTCTATGCATTATTAGTTATTTAATATTTTTTAAATATCAACTGATTAGTTTATAATACAGAATGATTTGTTTTAAAAAAACAAAGGAAAAAATTTAATTTCCACTTCTACATAATTTGGGTACATGATCATACTTCATTGCTTTTTCATTTCTAAATTTAACATACATTTAATATTTCGACAGGCATTTTCCATGTCCTTTAGTAAAGACATCTAAACAAAAATGTAAACCTAGCCTGCTGCACTGTAGTGAATGTAATGTTTCCACTCTGAAAATAAAAAAAAGACACTGACTGTAAGGCTATGTTCACACGGCTTATTTTGGGACGGATTTCGTTCCGTATTTCGCTCCGTACTGTGCGAAACACGGCTGCGTACTGCGCGAAATTCCGTCTCCTCTTCCCGCTTGCGAAATACGGCGAGTGGGGAGAAAGTGACATGTCAATTATCCCGGCGGGATACGCAACGTGGATAATGAATGTCTATGGGGCCGGCGAGCTGCCGCCCCCCCCCCCGCCCCGCCCCCTGCATGGCACACGGCGTAATTGCAGGCGAAATCCGTCCCCGCAATTATGCCGTGGATAAGCCGTGTGAACATAGCCTAAATATTTTGAGGAAGTGCTTTTATAATGAGGCACAAAAATGTATAGTAGTTGTGCATATTTTATGCAATAAAAAAGATATAACAAGAGTCACTTGCTGAATGTTACTCTCTCAGTTAACAGGAGAACACAACTTGAAGACCAGTCCTAAAGAAAAATAAAGTCTGTTTCAAATTACTTCTTCAGGTAAATAAACGTGACTGATGTAAAGCTATGGTCTTAATTTACAGTGGGCATTCATCAGGAAAAAAACTCAACAATGATAAAGATTAGGCTCATCCAAGTGGTATACAATCACAATATAAGACCTGAAAAAGACTTTTATACCTTCTTGTCCACTTCTACCTTCATATTCTCTTCAGCATTTTGTAATAAAATTTAATTTTGTCTAGTTTACATGTAAATTGATATACATTTCAATTTGATATGCCTAATGGATCCTGATTATCCCTGCAAAGTTTCTGAAAGCGTTCCAGAAATGATATGACCTGTTTTCTGAGGACTAACAGAATATAAATTACACAATCTGATACTACTCTCAGTTTCTAAACTGTTAGGCATAGACTGCTTACAAGAAGAGGAACCACTGCACCCTGGATCAGAAGGACGTGATGAGGATGACAAAGTCCTGTTCTCCCAGATCTTCTTTATATCTCTTAGCAGTAGAAAAAAATTGGAAAAGCATAGTTCTTGTCCCGACTCTAGCAATGTGTTAGGGCATCTACTGCTGGTATATATATATTTTTGCCTTTAGGAAGGAGAATTTTATGACATTTTGGTTCTTTCTGGAAGCAAAGAGAGCAACGAGGGGAGTCCCACACTTGGTTCTAATGATCTGGCAGATATCTTGATGTACAGACCATTCTAATTGCTGATCTGATTGCTGCTCAGATAATCTGCTGATTGTTCTTGCATCTGAGGTAAACGCTTATGATATAAATATTAATTCTTTCATAAATTCCATACTTCTATAAGGGCGATTAGAAGTTTGCAGTTTTTTTTTAATGAATAGTACTTTTCCATCAAGTTGAATCAACTATTTATTTTCTGTGGCTAACCTTCCCCCAATTTTTGTCTTCCATGTCTATTCTTCTGTGCCCTTAGTTTATTATTGTAGAAACCCAGCTTTTCACAGATTTTGGTGCTGAAGCACCCTATGGGGACTCAAAGTTAAAATTAAAAAAAAAGTTTTAAAGTATAAAAAAAAAAAAAATTAAAAGTTCAAATCACCCCCCTTTCACCATTTTGCAAATAAAAGAAATAAAATAAAAAAGTTACTCCTACAACTGAAAGTTTACAAAAAACTATTGCCAAACTTTTAATTAAGGAGAATGGATGTACTGACATTTTGTACTGACATTTTGGAAATTGTTCTTTTGACAATGTATGTGCACATACACTTTCGGGTTAATTTATCATTTGGACACCGCACAAATAAAGCTGGCAGATGTTTTAGTCTCCATATCACTTACTTACCAACTCTCCTTATATCACTGGGAGTCTCACAGAAACTGAATCTGAAAAGGCAATTTTATGAATATTTTGTCTGAAAGTCAGTCTTTTGGGGACATTTATGAAAGAGTTCAGGGCATTTCTGAAAAATCAGGGGCAATTGTGGGGGCAGACCTTAAACCTCCCAAATGGCAATTTTAAAAAGTATGGGAAAACTACTAAAGGACAGGTGATGTTATACCAGAGAAAAAAAACTTTATTAAAAGTCCCATTAGGGAAACTGACCTGGCATCTACCTGCTAGACAACTGCTATGGTCTTGTCTGATAAAATTCTGGCATTCTTATCTGATATTAGTGGAAGTAATTCTTAGAAAGCCTGAAAAAATGTGCCAAAAAATACTTGAAATTTGATATCTGTGGATCCCAAGAACCTTGAAGGAAGAAGGAGATGAAGTGTTCTCCCTGACCCCAGAATGTATTTGCTTCCATTCATCTTCTTGACTGTCTGAAAGATGTCACCATGTCATTAACTAACAACCTTGTTTTATATGAAGATATTTGCCCAAATAAATCAAGCAAAATTCCCAAAATGACACATATCTTTAGATGACTCAATTTGGATTTTTTGCTATTTATCTTACACTGGTGGAACCTGAGCACACAACTTCTAGGTGAATCACTAGGGACTGTATTCAGCCTTTAATCACCAACAATTTATTCAAATAAAATACTAGAAAAATGTTTCTTGTTCTAAAGAAGGAAGTTGTGTCAGCTTTCAGCTTGGCGAAGATCTTCAGTGTCTGAAAAATGGGAAGACACTGTACTGAACATACAGCTAGCCTTAGATATTTGTGGGTTGGCAAATTGGCATTTGGAGGTTGCATCTTTCAGATCAACTGATGCCATTACACAGCCCTGCAAGTAGAGATTGACAGTGGATGAGATGGTTTACATTTCAACTTTCCTGCAGTTTCCTCACTAGAAAAGCCCATTCCTTTTTAGATCAAAATAAATTTCTTTTTTTTAAATGCGATGGCAGTTCTTTGAGACAAAGGTTTTTACTTCTAAACTGCAGTGATATTTCCCCAGAATAAGCTCTGTATGAAACCACCATTAAAGTAATTTTTTTACTTAAGCCCAAGCAATCTCTTTAATGCTAGAAGTTAAACTGAAAGACTCCTCAGCAATTACCATATCTAGGCATGATTGTCATTCATTTTAGATCAGATTTTGCCAAGTTTATTTTGTATACAGCACACTCCCTTTTACAAGATGTAAAAAAGAAACACTAAAAAGAGACAGCACTCCAACTCAATGAGTAAGTTTATTTAACTATTCGAAAGCTAAAGTTCACTTTTTGGATTTTCCCATCCAATAGATAGCGCTGAAGAGTTCAGCTCTCTTCCCATAAGCTTTTGAAATATTCAAATAGCCAGTCAAGTAAAAAAGGCAAGTAAATATCCACATGCTGACAAGATGCCTCTCTGAGCCACACTTAAACACCTCTCACCTAGCTAGCTAGTAAGCTCTGCTCTGCACTGATGAAGGACAACACCTCGAAACAGCTGTATGCAGATGAACAAACTGACTTGGCATGAATCCTTTTCACTTTGCAGGGCTCAGTGAGTCTCACATGTAAATTGAACATTACTACATCCAACAGATGGTGCTGGAGAGTTCAGCTCTCTTCCCATGAAGATAACCCGCTATCTTCATGTGTTGCTTTTCTTTTCTTTTGCCTCCTTATTCATCTGTCATAATATCAGTGAAACTTCCTGCTTGTGGGAGGGTCAGTAGTTCTCCAGTAGCTCTTTCCTAGTCCCAGAATCCATTGCAGTTCTAATCTAGGGCTTCCCTGCACCCAAATCCTCCTAATCCTCCTAGAACTGTTCATCCCTGCCCTGTACACCTTTACATCATCATTCTCAGACAGATATACCTCATTCCCCTGCATATCTGTTTCAGTTCACTTTCTGGTTGCCTGCAGTAGGTTGTTTTATAATACAGTGTACCAATCAGTTTGTAACATAGTAAAAAAAAACATTCTTTCCTCATCCTATAATATATGTAATCCATGTACAAATATATATATATATATATATATATATATATATAATATATATAAATAAATATATATATATATATTTTGGTTTATATATTTCTATGTAGGTGCTGTACATCCACCACAGCAGGTATACAGCTATCCCATAATTGTAACGCTGATTGCTGTGGAGAATGTGGGAAAATTGTGTGTCTGCTGTAAGGGATTTTGCCATAGGCAAACTTAAACTCTATCAGTTCTCTATCTATTAAACACTAAAACGTAACTTTTATTATATCTAACTCTTAACCTCTATACACACTATTTAAAACCCGATCTCTATCCCCCATCATTTAACCCTTTTTGCTTCTGAAAAGGGAATAAAATCCCTTTCTATCATCAAGTTGGTGGAACCCCACCTATTAACAGGAGAGCCTTAAAATCTATAGCAAAGTGTTAGCCTCAGTAAGGGATCCCAAGCCAACTACTTGGGGAGTCGTCCCTAATCTCATAGACAAAAGAACAAATAAAGGCCCCCTTGTGACACCGTCTGCAGCAGGTGACACTTGTAACAGAGGTGAAATCACAATTTAAAACGTCATGCCTGACCTTGCCGACATGTTTCGCCAGCTAACCTGGCTTTGTCAAGGCTGCAGACGGTGTCACAAGGGGGCCTTATTTGTTCTGTGTCTATGAGATTAGGGACGACTGCCCAAGTAGTTGGCTTGGGATCCCTTACTGAGGCTAATACTTGCTATAGATATAAGGCTCTCCTGTTAATAGTGGGATCCACCAGACTTGATGATAGAAAGGGATTTTTTCCTCTTTTAGAAGCAAAAAGGGGTTTAAAAGATGAGGATAGAGATCAGGTTTTTAAATAGTGTGTAAAAGAGGTTTAAGAGTTTGATAAAATAAAAGTTACGCTTTAGTTGTTTAATAGATAGAGAACGATAGAGTTTAAGTTTGCCTATGGCAAAATAGTAAATATAGTGATCAAAAGTCACTCTTTGTTCTCTTGCGAGATTCCCAATTTTTTGGAGATTATGCTGTAAGGGATGTGACATCATCACTGCACCAAGTGATGTCAGGGCAGTGGCTCATGATGCTTTACCCTGGCACCACTACTATATGAAGAGCAGTAGGCAGACTTTTTTCTGACTGCTGCTGAATAATCTCAGAAGTCCTAATGCACATTCAACCAATCAAACAATGCAAGTTTTCTGACCAGGGGAAAAGGTCTATTTAGCAAAGAGACTTCTCCTCCTATTGGTGCACAATAATGACAGCACCTAGACTCTAGCAGTGATGAGTCACTATCTGCACATAGTAATCACTGTATATCTCTGTACATTACATTACATTCCTGTCAGCATCTCTGTTTACATAGTGACTGATGAGTCTCTAGAAGCAGCCAGATCTTTCTCTGCTCAGGTCACACCCATTACACTGGAGTGTTTCTGAGCTGAGCCTGACTTCAAAGCACACCCACTGAGTGATAACAAAACATCCATTGAGGCCATGTGATAAATAGACTTCACATGGTTTGGAGGAAGGAGGGGAGTAAAGTGCTCTCTGCCTGGTTTTGCAAAGCAGAACAGGTAAAACATTTTTAATGAGTATTAATTACAAAGTTCAATATAATTAAGTTGTGAGCTCTATAACAAATAAAAAGTCCTGGGGAACTCCTTTAACTTGTTAAACAATTAACTACAAACAAATAGGTATGTGTAAATATCCATATAAAAGAACTCACAAAACTGGATAGAAACTGATAAGAATTATCAAATGAATCATCAATTGAGTAAATATAAAAATTGCAGGATGTAACATACATAAAAAGCATATTATCTGTGTTAATCACTTCTATAAGTGCATGTAAAATAATGCCTCACCTGAAAACATATAAGACATGTTCTGGATATTAGGAGCATATTATGGTAAAATAAGTGAAACCCACTTTAAACCCAATGTCATCATCAAAGAAAGTTACTGGAATTTTATTCATCCTGTTCTACAAAATCATCATCATTAGATAATCTGATATGAGTCTGGAGGATGGAAGAGGTACTTGGTATAAATCTGCTATTGTCCTCTTGTCAACCTTTTTTAAGGGGTTTACCCATCTCACACATTGATAGCAAGGAGTGAGTGTCCTAGAAAAAGAAACAATGTTTCTTTTTCTCTAGGCTCTATCTTACATGGCTATGTCCCCACGGCACCGGTTTGCGGTCTCTTTTTCAGATGGTTTGCAGTTTTGCAAACCGTCTGAAAAAACGGCCGCAAACTTTTACACGGGCCGCTATGGAAAACCCATGCAGCAGTCCCCACTGCAAGAGTTTTCCGCCCGGCGGTCCGAAAAGTATTGAACATGTTCATTCTTCCGTCCCGTTTTCGGACGGAATATGAACATGTCAATGGGAAGGGGGAGGCCTTTTCTCCGCTCATCGCAGACATGCACGGCACAAAAACCGGACAAATACCGGTCGGATAAACCGACCGGTATTTGTCCTGTGCCGTGGGGACATGCCCTAAGGCTACATCTATACAGCACTGGTTTCTTTTTCTAGGTCACTCACTCCTTGACTACAGATTCTAAAGGTTTCTAAAAATTTCAGGTATCTTTGAGAGGAGCTAGTAGTCTGGTGTAGGACCTTCATTCTTCACCTAGGAACTGATTACCAAAATTGAGTTACAAGTCCAGACAAGTCATATATCCACTGGGGGAGAATGTAACTTTTCACTGCACCATGGCATGTTGCCTTTCAAAAGTAGATCATCCATTGTCTCTATGGGGATGAAGGGTTTGCAGCATGTCAGGAGTCTGGGGCCTACTCCAGGCAGTCCTTAGTCAATTGGTGCTGGAATTTACCATGATTATTTTTTCTGTACAATTATCATAATTTATGACCCAGCATTAGAGGCATCTAGTTGCGACAACCACTCTGATGTAGTCAGATCCTTCAAGCCTGTGTTCTGGAGATGGGTTTAGGAAAATAGTGCCTACGTCTCACATTAAAAAGCTGTAAGGTGCCTCGTTCAACAAGTGCAAACAAGATGGGATTCTCCAGCCATCATATCTCTCAGGAAGAAGACAGGTTCTGGTCCAAGATAAGGGCTTCGCCGCATTGCAATAACCAAAAACAAAAAAAAAAGACTTTGTTTTTCGGGTGAAAGCTTTAAAAATTTGTGTCATTATCCACATGAAATTATTTCCATCCAGAAACAAGAACCCACTGGGGAGACAATGGCTTTTTCCAAAGTGTGCTTTTACAGTTTTGATTATTACGATTTTTAGGGGGCTGGCCCCTGTACAAAAGCTGCTTGTTTTTTCAAAGGAACTATAGGTCGACTGAACATTCACAGTGCGAGAACCACACTCAACAATTAGGAGCATCTGAGAGGGATTTAAAGAACACCTGGGAGAACCAAATCAATTATTCAACAGCAATACATAGGTGTAGGA
Organism: Phyllomedusa bahiana; assembly: GCA_025379985.1. Taxonomy (NCBI): domain Eukaryota; kingdom Metazoa; phylum Chordata; class Amphibia; order Anura; family Hylidae; genus Phyllomedusa; species Phyllomedusa bahiana. The sequence continues at coordinate 71,914 of JAODAL010002235.1, read as the reverse complement.
GCATTTTTTAAACAATTAGTTAAAATGAAAATTTAAATAAATGATTATTGTTAACATGAGCTAACAAAGTAAGTTAATAGGAGGATTAAGGAAAAGTGGGGGTGTGATGCTAAAATTTCACTTTTTAAAAAAAAGCTGTGAAAAAAATTCACGGGATTATAACAAGTGGGTTTTAAAAATTTAATTTAAGATCACATAATTTTTAAAAAAAACGGGGTGTTTTTCCTAAAAGAGTTTATTTTTTTTTTTTTATCTTCAAACTTCGGATCATAAAACTATTTAATTTTTGCATTGATGTGACTAAATGAGATCTATTAACTTTTTTTTTTTTGTATAAAATGTTGTAGTTACTATTTTTACCATTTGGGATATAAAAACATTAGCATTTAATGTTTATGAATTAAACTTGGGGGGTACAAGCCAAAAATACCCGCCGTTTCTGCATGTTATTTTCCTGTTAATCACTAATAAACAAAAAAGAAAAAGGGTTTCCTGGCACATGTATGTAAGTTTACATCACTATTTAAAAAAAACAATAGGGAAAATTTTTTCTCACTATCTGAATGAAACAGAATGACCCTCCCCTTTTTAGGTCAATTAATTCCCAAAAAATATTTTTTTTCCAAAAATTCCAGAAAAAATGAAAGAGGAATTTTTGCCTTTAAACTTATGACTGGGCAAAACTTTTGGGATTTTTTTTCCCGTTTCCCCCACAATAATTGGTATGAAATTTTGGCCCATTCCCCCCGGACAGAAAGGGTAACTGAGCCTTTTTTGTAGGTCGCCTAGCTCACATCTCCCTTTTTCAGTTTTGTCCATAAATTTTCAATAGGATTGAGACAGGCTTTATATGGTCACTCTAAAACATTGACTTGATTACCTTGGGCCACTTTGTAACCATTTTTGGCAGAAGCTTCGATCATTGTCCATTTGGGGAAAGCCCCAATTTTCCCCCAAAGGGCTTTACTTCCTGGCTGATGTCTTGAAAATTTGCTTCATATTGCCATAAATCTTTTTTCCCTTTATGATCCATCGTTTTGTCTAGTACAAATCCCTTTTGCAAAAAACCCCCCACAACATTTGCCACCCCTATTTCACGTTGGGATGGTGTTCTTAGGCTCCAAGTTTCCCCTTTTTTCCCTCCAAACAAAACGATGGTCTTATGGCCAAACAGTTTAGGTTTTTCAACACAGGACATTCGCCAAAAATTTAAGTCTTTGTTCCGTGGCATGTTGAAACCTATTTTTGACTATAAGGGCCCGACAATAAGCGCATTAAACATTAGCGCATTAACATTGACTCCGTTCATAATAAGGCGCCCCGGGACTAAAGGCCCCCCAACTAAAAGGCGCGGCGCATTAAATGAAACAAAGTTCGACAAACCCAAAACTTTATTCAACACTTTCAAAATAACTCTCAATTTGTAAATTTGAAACAAAAATCAATACACTTAAAGTACTTTTTCAATTCATTCATCCCCCACAAACCAAAATTTTCTTCATCTCAGTGTCAGAGTTAAACATTTTAAACATTTCTGCATCACATTCTCGGGTCCCCCTCACATTATCTGAGTCAGCTCGTTGCTGCTGTTTCTCTTCATGAATCCAGCCTTCTAGAAAGCTCGATATACGGACTGAACCTCCCCCGGGCACCACGATCCGCTGCACATAGGGCATAACTGGCACGGCTTGCCTCCCTGTTTTGGGAATTTGGGTCACCTTCTGTCACCAATTTTCTCCCAGCAGCTCGAAATTTTAAACCCTTTAAATGCCCGTTACACCAATATCAGCCTGGACTTTTTGGTTAATCCACCCGAAACAGCAACAAAAATTTTTTTTCTTCACTTGGGCTTTGACAGTATGGGTCAAATGGCACGCATGGATCACAACCAAGGGGAGGGGGGAGGGGTGAAAAAATCCAAATTTTTTCCTTGACAACCTCCCTCACCACCACTCATCTTCCCTAAACCATCCAGCCCCTTTATGTTAGCCTTGATATACCCAGCGGGAAACTTTTTCTTTGGCAAAGTTTTTCCCTTTTTAAAAATGACCTGGGTGTTATTTTTCTGGCCATTACCTGACAGGGGAACCACGGGAAAAAGGGGACTTCTCTGTCCGTGGAACGTAAGAGACGTACGGCCCCTTTTTTCTCAACAGTATTTTACAGGGATATCAAAAGTGAGGGGGGCCTGATCCATTTATGATGTTTTCTGCTGGAATTCTTTTTCATTTTCTTTGGGTCTGCATAGGGGCGGAAAATCCCTTTTCCTTCATAACCTTTGGCAGCTCGGCAGCAGTAGTTCGGGCGATGGAGAAATACGCCTTTTCAAAACGAAAGCACCATGAAGGCCACCTTTTAAAGTCCCTTTATCCCAGTTTGCGTGCTAATCTGTGGGTTTGAGTCAATAGAGAAAAATGAGACCTTCTACTGCCTTTTTCGTTCAATAAACCAGTTTTTAGTTTTCCGCCAGATGGGGGCCCCTTCTTTTTTCCTCTAAACCAGTTTGGTCTTCTTTACCTGGCGCAGGGGATCTTCTTGTTTCCTCCACTTACGCACCTTGATTCATTAATTTTGAATTTCCTGGCACTGCTCTATTTCCTCTCTACTGCTGCTTTTTCTTTAAGCTAAAATCACATCATAACATGTCCTCTTAACGGGGCATTTTTTCGGTAGTGGGATAAAAAATTTACATACGGTATTGAATGCACAGAAAAATGTTTTTTTTTTTTTTAAAACAGATATTTTTGCACCAGAGTGTACGTATCCCGCACGTAGTGACGCTTCTGACTAAGGACCAAAAGGCCTTCCATTTTTTCATGCCCCATTGCCGCCGCGGATTCAGCCGCAATACGGGCCTTTTACAAAGCCTGCCACTATTTTGGCCTTATTTTCGCGACGGAATCACCCCGAAAGAATGGGTTTTTAAAAACCGGCTCGAAATACCGCCAGGGCACTTATTTTTGCAACTATTTTGCAACTGATTTGTAATTTTTCGAACTATTTTCTATTGTAAATCATTTTTCAAATCAGTTACAAATCAGTGTCACAAAAATTAGCTGTAAAATACTTCTGACCAAAAACAAAAAATGAAAACTGAAAGTGAAAAATTTTATTCAAAAATAAGGCCCCGACTAAAAAGGCCCTTTGATTTCTAGAAAACTTAGGCTTTTTTTTGTGCCCTTTAGTCCGAAAAAAACGGTAGTACCATTTCACGTGGATAATGACCCAAAAACTTTCCCGCTTTCACCGCATCTTTACAAGGTCTTTTGCTTTGTTTTTTTGGGGTTTATATGCACATTCCCCACCAAAGCCATTCCCTCTGAGCCACAAACCTTCTCCTTCCTTAGTTATATAGGGTGACATTCCCCTCTTGTTTGCACGTGAAAAACGAGGCACTTTTAGGATTGAAAATTTGGGCCCAAGGATGATCCAGACTTTTGCAGGGCCACATTCTCTTCCTATATCTTGGGGTGATTTCTTTAGACTTTCCCATAATGTTAAACACAGAAGCAGTGTGTTTCTATTGTTCATAAAAAATACATTCACAGCTATGTCTCTCATATGTTGAGAATAAACCTATCAGAAGCTCCAAAGACATGACCTCATCATATGGGCTGTTCCAAATTGTTTTTAAAAACCAAAAAATCCTAGTTAGTTAAAAAAATTTGACTTTTCAAAAGTAAAAAAAAAAGCCTTTAAAAAAATTTTCTCTCCATTATTTTTGGCATTTGGCAAATAAAATAATTTTTGGGAAATCCATTGACCTAAAAAGGGTAAGGTTTATTCTGATTTCATGACAGATATTGAGAAAAACATGCGTATGTGTCTTTTTATATAGTGTAGGTAAACTGCTGGTTTCAACTGTAAATAATGCAGAAGGTTGTACCAAGATCTCGGTAAAAGAAGCATTAGGGTTCAAACACACAGCATAGGACAAAAACTGTCAGAAAGCCGACGGCTTATTGTCCGATGCACGACCACAGTTTTTGTCACTATTTTTGCAAATACTGCGGTCAGTTTTGGGTTTTTTTGTCGTCAGCAAAATGCAAAACGGCGGTGGATTTAGCAATATGTTCCTAAATCTGCTGGCGACAGAAAACGAGCTGAAAAAAAAAACAACCTGTATAGACTACAGGTGTTTTTTTTCTATTAAAGTCTATGGGCTTGATAAACGGTCTGATTTTCAGCATTTTCAAAATACTAAAACCACCGAAATTCCGACCGTTTTTGTGTGCTGTGTGGACAGCCTTAGAATATTGGCTTTAGAGGCTTTTTTCAGGTTTCCAGCTTTCCTGGTAACAGATTGGCACCCAGCAATCTCATTGCAGGAGGAGGGAGTGATCGTTGAATCATCTAAATAGTTAAAACAGGGGGGTTTGGGACCCGGGGCTCCAATCTCTGCATGTGGCGATTTGGCCTGTAATGGGCCTCACCCCCAAAAGGAAGTACTGGAGCCTCTCATTCTCCTTAGGACACGGGTCGACCCAAGGCCATTGGGGGAAGGGGTCAATACATTTATATTAGCAAATTGTATGATTTCCTATAAAATACATAAGAAATAAAAACAATAAGTGGACAACTAAAAATTAAGATTCTTCAACGCAACTAAAAGAAACCCCGGGTTTTGTGTATTTCCCAACCTTCCCACCTGTGTAATTTTTCCGACGGCGTCTCAACCCCCCAGACACACATTTTTATCATTGGTCAGGAATGTCTTAAATTGAAAAAAGAAAACATAAATTTGAATTTGTGCAATCTCACAATTTTCATCAGTATATGCATATTTTGGTATACCTTAAATATTCCTTTGTCCTTCTTTATCTACATCACATAATGGCGGAGATTAAACTTTCACATGGTTAGTCAGTAGTGATGTGTCTAGTCATAGTCATGTACCGCAAGCATGAACTGCTCCTATTTTTATGATGTTTCTGTTAATTCCTGACACATCAGCTATTTATTTTTAGATAGATCACAATATGTCATCACCTGTAGCGTTTTCCTAAGTAAACAGCCCCAGGTGTATAAGGCAAGAAAAAAAGGAACACCTGCTTCTTTAGGTTTTGATACTTTAACACAGAGTAGCCAGTTGCTACAGCACAACTTACAATACATTCATTTTTTGTTTCCTTAAAAAAACTTTCCTTTTTTTAGATAATAAAATGTTCCCACTTTTTAAAAACCACTTTTAAGAAAAAAAATAATTAACATTTAGGATAATCTTAAGTCATTGACAGGGACCTTCACTAATCAGTAGTGACTGACAATGCAAATCCATATATGTGTGGCTGTCTGGTACTACAACCCATTTATGTAAGTAGGTTTGCAAATAGACTTTTGACAAACAGGCATAGTACATGTATACATACGGGAAAATAAACAAATCTAGAAGCAGTGACAAAAACATTGATGTGACACATGTATACATACAATGTCACTCAAACATGTACATATATACATATATAAATACAGTAAGCGGGTCAGTTTGGGGTGTTTTGCAAAGTCCCGGGGCCAAAGAGACCCCGACACCCTTTAGGAAAGAAGAAAGGGGGGGGTTTCCTTTTTTTCCGGCGTTTTTTTTTCAGGTAAAACCAAAAGCCAAATTCAAAAAAAAAACGATACAGAAAAAAAAAGGCCCTTGCTGCCGAGAACTAATTTAATGGGTGGGAACCCCTTTAAAACCTTTGTAGTTTTTTTGGAGATGCTTTGGTTTAACCCTCTGGGCCCCAAATCTCCGGGTTCTTTTAAATGCAGACACCCCCCTATTTTCAATTTAAAAGCTGACATATAGACCATAAATCCTGGCCTAAAACCACGGGGGGCAGTCCCCCCCCAAAAAACTTTTAAACTGCTCCAGGGATAAAAGCCTCCCCGCCCAAAAATTGTTTTTCCCCACAGCTAAACTACCTCAAAACGGGGTGTAAACAAAACCTCCTGTTTCTGACAGAAAAAAAAGAAGGTTTCCCAAACCCTCCCCAAAGGCCGGTTTCTCGGTGCTCCCTTTGTTCCCCATAAAAGGGCGGGAAACTTTGGGGGCTATTTTTTACCCTTTACATTTCCCCCCCTTTCCCCCTCTGGCCTTAGAATACTTAAATTCCCAAAATTTTAAAACATTTATACAATGTCTTTTAAAAACAGGCACACATACAGTATTTTTTACAAAACAAAATTTAAAAAAACAATTTATAAAAAAAGGCACAATTTGCCTTTTTTAAAATTGATCCAATTTTTGTCCCGAGGTGTTAGCCTCGGTGAAGAAAAAACCTGAGTGTTTCGTCATTTAAAAATTTATTTAATTTTTTTTGGTGTAAGTAGTATGACGGGCAAAAAGCTTTTGATTAACCCGGGGGAATTTTTTCTAGGGAACAGTCAAAGGGCCCCTGGATGGGTTTGACGCTCCAATGTATCCAGACTATGTTTGCCTGGCCTATTTAAGTCATGAGGTTTAGTGAATCTTGGGTGGGGGTTTTCCTAAAAAGGACTGGGGATCCTCAGGAAACCCTTACTGGGGTTCTCTTTTTATGGGGAATTTTGAGTTCTGTTGGACCTCTGGAGGCTGGAAAGTTTGAAAGGACTGTGGTGTTTTTTTTTTTTAAAGTTAAAAGTTTGAAGCCTTCTGTTTTGTTGCAGCTTATTTTTGCATTGTGGCTTAATAAAGGCCAAGATGTTTAACAAGAGTAACAAGACTCTGTCCCTCTCCCTACCATGGTGCTAATTCCCACACAGCTATGATACACATGTACACATGGGGTACTTTTCACAATAAAAAAAAGTAAATCTACACTCCAAAAAACCCTTTTCCAGAGGCAGCAATCTCGAAAATGTGGAATAACAGAAACATTTTTCCCTTTTTTCCCCCTTTAAAGTGGGTGCCCCAGTGGAGTTAAGGGGAAAGTTACACACCCACCGATGGGGGCCCTAGATACCCCCAAGGTTTTTTGGGATATAACCTGATGTCAGGGACCCCATGTGTTGCCCTGAAGCAGTTGTTCATAGGGGAAAAGAATGTAATGTAAAAACATTCAGCAGTTTTGTAATATTTTAACAAATTTATATTAATTTTAAAAAAAGGGGGAAAAAAAAAAATTTTGTGGAAAAAATAAATTTAAAAAAATAGTTTTTTAAAAAATATTATTTGCATACATTAAAAATTAAAAAAAAAAAACCTAAACATTTTGGGTATTAAAAAATGACGAAATTTAATAACAGCCAGTTATTTTTTGTAAAATTTTTTAATGGTGAAAATTTATAATTTAAAAAAACACAATCAAAAAAATTAATTTTTAATTTTGAAAAAAAAAAATGCTTACAAAAAAAGAGAAATTCATAGGGGAAAAACCCCCAAAAATTGTGCCCCCAAAAAATGTATTTTTTCCCCCAAAAAAAATTTTCTCATAAACCCGGGTTTTTAATTAAAAAAACCCTATGAGTGTTGAAATGCGGGAAATTTCCCCAAACCCTAAAAAAAAGGTAGCTAGTCTTTAAAGGGATTGAAAAACCCCCTTAAAGGGGGAAAAAAGTTTTGTTAGTTTTTAACATGGAATTTTTGGCTTCTTTTTTATGATATGCCCATCATTTTTAAAACGGGTTTCTGGGTCCCCGCCCCTGGGACCCACACCTATCTCCTAAATAAGGGGCAAAACTTTTTTCATTTTTAGAACCAAAATAAAAAAACAAAAAACTTTTAACAAAAATCCTTTTGGAAACAAAAGTTGCTGAAACTTTTTGGTAAACTGGATGTAGGTTAGGGGGGCCCGAAAAATAGTGGGCCCATCCCAATTAAAAAGCAGGGGGAAGGGGGTCCCCAAGGTTGGGGGAAACCAAATGAACATTGATACAGAGCTACACAAGCATATTACGAAAACTTTATACAAAAAGGGGACATACAAACAAAACCCTCAAAAAATTTAGGAAAATTTGGTTTTTTTGGTTTAAAAAATTTCAGGAGGAGCTTAATTTTTCCCTTTTAAATTTTTTTTTTTTTTTAATAAAACAAAAAAAAACCAACCCTTTTAAACTTTTAGAATGCACATGTTCAATGTTAATGTTTCAGTATTTTTTTACATAACTTTCTAAATCTTTAAAAGGATGGAAAAAATTCCCCCACAGGGTTTGACCCCTTTGAGTCCCCCAAAATTAAATTTTGGGGGGGATCAGTTTAAATTTGGGATTTAAACAGTCCCCCCCATCTTGTTTTAAATAAACAACCCCTTAAAAATTGACCCAACAATACCCTCGAATGAGAGGCTTAAAGCAAGATTTCCAGACAAGTGGCCCAAGTTTTAGAAGCCCAACGAGAGTCATCAGGGTTTTCCCCAAAAAGGGCCAGAAAAAAAGGGAAGAGTAAAAGAAAGGCAAAAAAGGTTCATGTCTTCGGGGCAAATTTTAACAAAATTTTGACCGCTTAAATTGTAAAAAAGGCCCGAAAAAAAGGATTTGCCTGGTTTTGTGGTCATTTGGTTTTCGCAGGCAAACCTTAGAAACCATTTAAAAATTCCCCGAAAATACATTTGGGTTTGCCTCCCCCAACCCCCCTTAAACATACTTGGATTTGTCTGGCTTTCATTATTTCGCAGAACCCATTGTTTTTTTTTTTAAAGCATTTTTTTCTTTTTGTTTGGTGAAAGCCAAGGGAGGGTCCCCCTTTTTTTGGGCCTTTTTTTGTGACTCTTCCCAAGCCCTTTTGGGAAACTCGGTTTTAAACCCTGCTGATGACAGTTACAAATTCAAGGGCCACTTTTTTCTGAGAGCTTTAAAGCTTTAATTTTTTCAAAATGGCCGGGTTTATTTTTTGATCTATTTTGAAAGGGTTTTTTTGGTCTAATGATAAAATGAAACACCCCATAAATGAGGGGACTGTTTTAAATCCCTTTTTAAAAATAGACCCCCTTTAAATTTTTTTGGGGAAATTTCAAACAGTTGTAATTTTTGGGGGGCCCTTTTAAGTTTTCTTGTTAAAAATTTCAGCAAGTTGGCAAAAAGTACTGAAAACTGAACAGTTTTGGAAAAAAATGGATTTTAAAGTTAAGGGGATGGTTCTTTAGTTTTTTTTTGAAATTTTTATTTTAAAACCAAAATTTCAACCTTTTTTCCTAAACCCCTCTCACCCCCATTTTAAAGTGCTCCCGTGTCTATTTGTCTTTGATTTTTTCTGTTGGTCGACCCAAAAAAGTAAAAACAGAAGAGGGAGGCGGGCAGGGAAAGGGGGTATGGGGGAGAAAGGGGATATGGTTTTTAATTTTTAATTCAATGGGGGCCCCAATTTACCCTAAATAAAATTTGTAATAATAAATCCGGACAACCACTGGGGGGGCCAGAAAAAAAAAAAAAAATTTTTTTAAAGTTTGAAGAGTCTTAAAAAGTTCTTTTAAAATAAAAATTTTTAAAAAATTTTTGTTAATATTTTGGCCCAGGCCAAAAAAAAAGACATCCGGTTCCATCCAGTTCAACCCCATTTTTTTTTAAATTTTTGCAAAAGGGGTTAAATTTGTTAAAAAGTTTTTAAATCCAAAGGAAGGAAAAAAAACCCCCATGAGGTAGAACCCAATTTGGGCCCTTTAAATTTTAAAGGGAAAAAAAAATTCCCTTTCCTGACTTCCTTTTGGGAAATTCGGAAAAAAAATTCCCGGGGCAAACGTACCCCCCCCAAAATTTCCTAGAAACTATAAACCTTTTTTTAAATTTTTACAACTAGAAATGTTTCCAGACCCCCCTCCAGAACCCTAGCACTAAAAACTGTTAAAATTAAATTAAAAAAGTTATCCACCCCCCTTTCAGAACCTAGCACAATAATTTTTTTAGGGTTATTATATTCGGGAAAATGAAACCCAAAACCCCTTTCTTGAATTTGTTAGTAAATTTAAAAAAAAAAAAAAAAACCTGACAATTTCCTTGACAAGAGGGTTCCCAAAGCCCCAAAACCGTTTCTAAAAATTAAAGAATCCCTTTTTTTTTAATGTTTTAATGTAAAAAACTTTTTTCCTCAAAGACAGGGATGCCCCCTTTTTTAGAAATCCATTTCCAAAAAAATTTTTTAAAAAGTTTAGATACCCCCTGTTTTGCCCCAAAAATTTCCCTCATGGCTTTTATGGAAAAGGGCAATTTATCAGGGTTGCAAATAGGGATGATGTTTGGCTTATGGACCAATGGTGGCGGAAATTATTAAAATTTTTCCCTTTTGAAGTAAATTTTAGCCCCCCAAGGAAACCTTGGGGCCGAAAGGACATGGGCAGAAAGGATGTTGGATGAAAGGCCCTTGGGGGAGCACCAGCTCCATTTAACCCCCAAAAAGGGCCACAGATGGGTTTAGTCAATTTCCACCCAAATGTGCCCTTTAAATTTGATATTGGAGTGTAAATATTTAGGAGAAACAGCGGTGGGGAAAACCCAGAAGTGCCCCTTTTAAGAGTTTAAAAAACCCTTTAAAAAGGTCAAAAAAAACCAAAAAATAATAAAAAAGATAAACCGCACTCAGAAGGTATTTTGTTAAATTTATGTGCTTTTTTTTTAAAAGGGAAACCGTGCCCCTACAAAAGATGCAAAAAGAGTTTGTGAAAATAATTTTCATGTTTCGGTTTTGGCAAGACCTTTCTCAAATGGGCCCAAAAAATAGAAATAACATACAATGTAAGATAAAGGGGGGGGGGGGGGAAAAAAGGGGAAAAAAAAGATTATGACTTTTACAGTATTACAGAAAATAACCATAAAAATTTAAATTTTTAATAAATGACAAAAAAACAATAGAAAGGATTTTGTCTTTATAAAATTATATCTATTTTATATAATTAAATATATATATAAATTTTAATATTAATAAATAAAAATAAAATTACAAAAATACAAAATGCCAGGAAGGGGGGGTTATATTGGGTATCAAAATGACGGTAAAATTAGAGGAAAGGGAAAACAAACTATTGTATTTTTTTAGCTTCAATAAAAAAAAACAGGGGTTGGGGTGAAAAACACATAACCTAAAAACTACCTATTTAATTCCCCTGTTGAAAAGAAAAAACCAAGAATGGAAGAAAAAAGGGGGGAGCAAAAAGAGAAAAGATTAGTTTGTGTAAATTTTTCCCCCCCAATCATGTAATAGGGGGGAAATGTGGACAAGCAAAGCCGCACCCGCGGGGAAAAAATTTAAGGGGGGGGCAAGGGAAAACCACTAGGACGCCGGCTTTTAAATTTAATGATATCTCCCTGGGAGTTTGCGGCCCCCGGGCACTAGTTACAGAATCCGGACGTTGCAAAAAGGGCCCACTGCCGCCCTTTTTCGGGGGGCCGAAACATGCGCACTGTTTTGGCGGGGAAAGTCGGCGCAAGGCACTGGGGCCGCCGGGGTCCGACTTAACCCCCGCTTTGCGAAACAGTCCCCGGTACCGAACCCCGGGCACTAAAAAGTCCTATAAAGGGTAAATGTAGGGATAAAGGAAAAGGGAGAATGTGTGTAAAAAGGAAAAGTAGAGAAATAAAGAACTGTTAATGTGGAATGGGATCTATAGAATAGAAGAAAGTAGAGATTAAAAAAGCCCAATATTTTGGAAAGATTAATTGAAAAGGTGAAAATAAACAGAATTTGTAGAATGGGGGGAAAAAATAGGGGTATAATGTGATTTTAACAATAACAGAAAAAAATGAAACAGAAAAATAAAAAAGATGAAAAATAGAAAAAGGAGAAAAAAAGAGAAAGAAGATTAACAAAAAAAAGGGGGGGAGGGGAGGGAAAAGGGGTGAGGTGAGGGGGTGGGTTGCCAAAACCCCCACAACCCCCTGATTGCCCGGCCCAAGGGGGGAATATAAAGGAAAATTTTTTGAATTTGTTTAAAAAAACGAAAAATTTAAACCCCCACCCGAAAACCCCTTAAATTAAACCCCCCAAATTTAACCCCAAAAGGTTTCCCCCCTTGCCCCCAATAAAAAAAACCCCATTAACCCCCTCCCTCGGAGGGGAAACTTTTCCCAAAACCCCCCTTGCCCCCCGAAAGGAATTTTTTTAATTTTCCTGTAAAAAGGGCCCCCCAAAAAAACCCCGGAAAAATTTTACCCCAAAGGGTTTTTGGGGAAAACCGTTTTTTTTACTTTGGGAGGCCCCAACCAAAACAGGGGAGAAAAGGGACTTTTAAAAAGTAAAACCAACAAAAATTTAAAACCCGACCTATGTTGAAAACCTTTTATTTTGTTTTTTTAAAAAAACCCGTCCTGGGATGTAATATATAGGAAAGTTTAATTTTTAAAAAAAGTGTAAAAAAAGAAACATGGAAAAACCCTTTTCAAATAGGAAATAACGAAAATTTAGCCCGGGGTGTACACGGCGAAGGGACAAAAAAAACAAAAAAGGCCAAAGTCGTTTGTCTTTTTTAGATCACACCCCTTTTTTTTTGCGGTTGGTTCTCGTTTATTTTCCCCGTATCCTTTAAAATTGGGTTTGTATGTGAATACGAGGGAAAAAATAAAAACCAACAATTTTTAAAACATGGGGCCCGAAAGACGAATGGAGAAAAAAATTTAAACCTGGGGCCAGACTACGGGTTGTTTTTTTTTTAAAGCCCTAGGGGTTTCCCTTGAATGATGATTTTCATCGGTTTTTAGAATTAAAAAAACCCCCCAAAAAATCGGATTTTTTTTTTTTCCAAGTAAGTGTAGTCTTCTTTTTTTTTTTAAATTTAACCCCTGTCGCTAGGATTAGTTAAATAAACATATTTTTTGGGTTTTCCCTATTGGCACCCAGTTTATTTCCCCTTTAAAATAATTGTTTATTGTTTTAAAAGTTTTGAAATTGGTTCTGTGTTTTTTACAGAAACAAATAAGAACCCTTTTTTTAAAACTTTTTGAAATCTGTTTTCCCCATTGACCTCATTGTTAAAAAAAAAGGGGGTCCTTTCTGTCAGTTTTTTTTTATTTTTTTAAAAAAACAATGGGGGAAACTTTCCCATTTTTTTTTTTTTGCTGTAAAAAAAAAAAAAATTGAAAATCCCGGGGCCCAAAAAAACCTGTAAAAATAAATTTGAGGGGAATTTTCTTTTCCATTTTTTCTCCTTCCAAAACAAAAATAAAAAAACAAAATGTAAACCCAAGGCTAAAAGCACTAAAACGCAACCATTTCATGTAAGATATGCCCTCCTCCACCAATATTGTTAAAAAAAAAAAGTGGAACATTAAAACATCTTATCAAAACTGGCAAAACCCTGAAAAATTTAAGGGTTTTAAAAACATGGGGTTTTAAATGCCCTTGCACGGTTTTGGCTTGCAATTTTTCCCAACCCGACTTTTCCCCATGGGGGGAAAAAAGGAGGAGGGGTTTGCGTCTGCCCCTCCTTTTTTTTTATTAATTTAGTCTTTTTAAAAATTTAAACCCAACGTGGGGAGGGGGGGCGCCTTTTGGGCCTTTTTTCCCTAGGGAAACCAAAATGTTTGGTTCGGGCCCCTGGTGGAGTCCCAAATAGTAAAAAATCCAATAAACTTTAATGCAACCCCTTTTGGGGAAAAAAGGGTAAACACGGGTGGTGTAATTTTTTTAACGCTTAGGGCTTTTCCGGAAATTTCCCCGGGGACCCTTCACACAGCTACAGAAAAAAACCCTTGCCCAGGTTTTAGACAGAACCCCATTTTTTTAAATCTAACATGTATCATTTTATGTAAGAATGACTTTTTGACACTTTTACCTATGTATGTGATTCAGAGATTATTTGTTTTCTTGTGACACATTGTGCTTTAAGTTAGTATGAAATTTTGAACCAAAAATCCTTGTTTATTTCTGAAAAATATGAAAATATTGTGAAAAATTAGAAAAATTTGCCATTTTCAAACTTCAACAATTTCTGCGAGTAAGGCAGATAGTTATTCCACTCAAAATAGTTTATAACTAGCATCTACCAAATGTTCACTATAGGTTGTCATTACTTAAATATCTTTTTATTTTGATACAACATTAGGGGGCTTAGAAATTTAGGTCTGCATGTTTTAAAACTGTCTGGGTCTAAAATTCACTTTGTTGCCCACAGCAACCAATCCGAGCGCCCCTTTCATTTCATATAGTGCTCTGGAAAAATTAAAGGGGCATTCTGATTGGTTGCGATGGGCAAAAAAGTGAATTTTAGACCTAGATAGTTTTCATACATATGGCCTTTAGTAGTCATTTTCAAGAAAATTTGCAATATACATTTTTTAGGGATCAGTCCAGTTCTGATGTGGCTTTAAGGAGCCTTCATGTTAGATACCCCCATAAATGACTTCTTCTAAAAAACTACACCCTTTAACATTTTTACAACAGTTTTTATGAATTTTGTTACCCTTTTAGATATTTCACAGAAATTAAAGCAAAGTGGAGATGAAATTTCAAAATGTAACTTTTTTTGCAGATTTTCAATTCTTACCCATTATTCAAAGGGACACGGTAGATGTGACCAGGGAAATGCAACTTAATATTGGTTCCTCGGATTCTGTCATTTTTAGAGATATCTCATTGGTGGCCCTATGTGGCTCAACCACAAGCCTCAGAATAGGAGGAGCACCTACCAGACTCTGGGGTCTCGTTTTCAATACAATTTTATTTGGGGCCATTTCATGTTTGCGGATACCCTCAGGTACTAAAACTTAATAAACACCCATAAAAAGACCCCATATTGGAAACTACACCCCTTAAGGAATATATCCAGGGGTGTAGTGAGCATATAGACCCCACAGATGTTTCACAATATTTTTTAGCATTAGGTTGTGAAAACGAAAAAAAAATTCCAATAATCTGCAAAAGCTGAAAATGTTTAATTTATACAAGGAATCCTGGAAAAAAAAGCCCCCCAAATTTTGTTACACAAGTTTGGTAGTACCCTATAAATGGGTGTAAACTGCTGTTTGGGCACATGGCAGGGTGTACAAGGGAGGGAGCACTATTTCGCTTTTGGAATGCAGATTTTGGTGAATGCCATATTTCATTTGCAAAGACCCCATAGTACCAGAACAGATTAAACCTTCCAGAAGTCGCCCCATTTTGCATTCAACAACCCTCATGGATCTCATCTAAGGATGTGTTGTGCATTTTTGGCGCACAGTTGTTCAATAGTTTTATTATCCAAAAAGGAAAACACGTTTTTGAATCACCATCGTCTGAGAGCCATAACTTTTTTATTTTTCTGTGTATGAAAATGTGTAGGGGCTTATTTATTGTGGGATAGTTGGCGTTTGTATTGGTATCATTTTTGGGGGGACGAGGCTTTTTGATCAATTTTAAATCTGTTTTTGGAAGGCAGTGTGAAGAAAATACTTGACAAGTTAGTTTTACTCTGTGTGCATCACTATCTTCTTTATTTCTCTGTTTACAGAGCTGTGTAAGGGCTTTTTTTGTGAGGTGAACTGATGGTTTAATTGTTACCACTTTGGTGTTTATATGAGTTTTTGATCACTTTTTATTCCATTTTATGTACTGCGGGATAAACAAAACTCTCAATACTGTGAATTATTTTTTGTTTTTTTCACACCTTTCAATGTGCTGGTTATTTAACCCGACAGATTTATAGGGTAAGTCGTTAAACACATGGCAATACCAAATATGTGTACTTTATTTATTTTTGTAAAGGGGAAATGGGTAGTGTACGTGTTTTTATTTTATTTTTCGTGTTTTACTGTTTTTTTCTTTTTCACATTTTCTTTTTACTTTTCCTTATAGGAGACTTGCATCAGTGATCTTCAGTTTACTGATACAATAGAGTTCAATACAGAGCAGAACTGCTCTGTACAGGTCTCTATGGCAACTGTCACTCACCATGCCCGGCCGTGCCAACAGTGCATTGCGGGGCATGGTGACGTCACAGACAGCCCGGTAGGCTTTGTAAACTTTACAGGCTGTCAGGTATGGAGACAACAGCCAAACTGATTGCTGCTGCGCCAACTTTGCACAGAAGCTCGCTCCTTCTTTGTATCTCTTAGCTGTTGCAATCGCTAGATTGTGACAGCTAAGGGGTTAATATACAGCTGACATACTGCAGCGATCGTGTGAACTCTGTTTTAGAGTTCGCAGAATCACCTGGACGTAAGTTTACGTTCAAGTGTGTTAACCCATAAACGACTTGGATTGTTAAGGGCTTAAAGGACTTATGGGCTACTTGGTTATTTCTCCTTCTAACTCCACAACACCACAAAAAACTAGCTACAGGGCATTTTTTAACTTTAACCCTTAGTGATGTCTCAGGACAGAATGACCTTGCAGATTTAAAAAAGTACACAATGCTTCAAAGTCTGTTAATTGTACAGTGTCATTACAGATATAAAGCCTTTTAACTGTGTCCTATCCAACACACTCCTGCTCTGGGACACCACAGTATGGTAGAAAAAGCAAGGAAAATACTGGAAGGACTTTTTAAATTGGTTCTCTGGGAAAAGAAGAAAAATAAATATATAAACTACATGTCTAAATACCCTTAATTGGAAAAGTCTTTTTATTTTGTTTAAGGGATAAACATTATTTCAGAAGAAAATGGCCTTCTTCCTCAACAGAAACCTGTCCTGGAATGCAAAGTACAGCAGTTACTTCCTGGTTAAGGTGACTGGCATAACTGAGTACAGTATGTTTGCTCAGTCAGACTGAGAGACTGGTGGTGTGAGGGATAGCTCTGCAGAGTAGAAAGGAGACTGTTTCAAATAAATGTGCGCATATGTATATGTGTTTATATATTGCTATGTGGGTAGATAGATACACAAAAGTTTGGAGTCACCCAGACAATTTTGTGTATGCCCTGAAAACTCGTACTTTTTTTTATCAGACTAGTTGCAAAATGAATAGAAATATAGTCCAGACATTGACAAGGTTAGAAATAATGATTTTTATTTGCAATAATAATTCTCTACTTCAAACTTTGCTTTCATCAAAGAATGCTCCCTTTGCAGCAATTACAGCATTGCAGACCTTTGGCATTCTGTTAATTTGCTGAGGTAATCTGGAGAAATTTCACCCCATGCTTCCAGAAGCCCCTCCCACAAGTTGGATTGGCTTGATGGGCACTTTTTGCGTACCATACGGTCAAGCTGCTCCCACAACAATCTCAATGGGGTTGAGATCTGGTGACTACGCTGGCCACTCCATTACAGATAGAATACCAGCTGCCTCATTCTTCCCTAAATAGTCCTTGCATAATTTGGAGGTGTTCTTTAGGTTATTGTCCTGTTACAGGATGAAATTGGCTCCAATCAAGCGCTGTCCGCAGGGTATGGCATGGCGTTGCAAAATGGAGTGATAGCGTTCCTTATTGAAAATCCCTTTTACCTTGTACAAATCTCCCACTTTACCAGCACCAAAGCAACCCCAGACCATCACACTACCTCCACCATGCTTGACAGATGGCATCAGGCACTCTTCCAGCATCTTTTCAGTTGTTCTGCGTCTCACAAATGTTCTTCTGTGTGGTCAAAACACCTCAAACTTCGATTCGCCTGTCCATAACACTTTTTTCCAATCTTCCTCTGTCCAATGTCTGTGTTCTTTAGCCCATATTAATCTTTTCCTTTTATTAGCCAGTCTCAGATATGGCTTTTTCTTTGCCACTCTGCCCTGAAGGCCAGCATCCCGGAGTAGCCTTTTCACTGTAGATGTTGACACTGGCGTTTTGAAGGTACTATTTAATGAAGCTGCCAGTTGAGGACCTGTGAGGCATCGATTTCTCAAACTATAGACTCTAATGTACTTGTCTTGTTGCTCAGTTGTGCAGCAGGGCCTCCCACTTCTCTTTCTACTCTGATAGAGCCTGTTTGTGCTCTCCTCAGAAGGTAGTAGTACATACCATTGTAGGAAATCTTCAGTTTTTTGACAATTCCTCGCATGGAATAGCCTTCATGTCTCAGCACAAGCATAGACTGTCGAGTTTCACATGAAAGTTCTTTTTTTCTGGCCATTTTTCGAGTTTAATTGAATCCACACATGTAATGCTCCCGATTCTTAACTAGGTCAAAGGAAGGTCAGTTTTATAGCTTCTCTAATCAGCTGTGCGAACATACTTGCGCAAGGGTTTTCAAGGGTCTCCAAAATATCCAATAGCTTTCTCACACAGTTAGAAAACCCAATGTACCATTAGAACACTGGAGTGATGATTGTTGGAAATGGGCCTCTATACACCCATGTAGATATTGCATTAATAATCTGACTTTTGCAGCTAGAACAGTCATTTACCACATTAACAATGTTTAGAGTGGATTTCTGATTCATATAATGTTAGCTTCATAGAAAAAAAACTGTGCTTTTCTTCCACAAATAAGGAAATTTCTAAGTGATCCCAAACTTCTGAACGGGAGTCTAGATAGATAGATAGATAGATAGATAGATAGATAGATAGATAGATAGATAGATAGATAGATAGATAGATAGATAGATAGATAGATAGAAAGATGTAAAAATAGAAAATAAGTAGCACTCTCCAAAAAAGACTTTTCAAAAATCTAATAATGGTTGCCAGCAATGTACAACTCACGTCAAGAGTCCCCAAAATATATTCGAGAAAATCACAGCACTCACAAGTAGCAAAAAAAGAAAAGGGCTGTTTATTCCAACATGTCCAAAGACAACGTTTCAGTTCCTGAGAGCCTTTCTCGGCCTGAGAGACTTGTGATGTGAGGGACAGCTCTGCATTGTAGAAAAGAGACTACTGTGTTCAAATAAAAGTGTGCATATGTATGTGTATATATTGCTATATGTGGATAGATAGATAGATAGATAGATAGATAGATAGATAGATAGATAGATAGATAGATAGATAGATAGATAGATAGATAGATAATATGGTAATATTATGTGATATAGCATAACATTGTAAGTGGTTCAAACACCGTATTGTGACATATGCAGCTTTTACTACTTATACTCACACAACCCTTTTAAGAGATTGTGGATGTCCTGCTTATCCCACCCACAGTGATTGACAGATTTCCCTGTATCAGTGTGTGTACAGAGCAAACTGAAGGTGTAACTGACTGGTGGATAGTGACTGGAGACTTTCCTACCTTCGTATCCCGAATGTGGAGCAGACAGGACCAAGCAGGCTAAGCTTAGTAGGTATAGATGTAGCACACAGTTGTAGGATGTGCAAAACTTTAGTTATCTTTATTTAGGAAAGTAGTGTGTGTACTTTAGAGAGTTAGGTATAGCAGTAATAGAAATGTTATATTCAGTAAGCTATAGGTTAACATTGAAGGTTCTTTCCCCTGTTGTAGTCTGCCTGGTAACAGCAGCATCATAACCCTCAGCCAATAGGGAGCTGAACCTCTGGGAAGCAGAAGGGGGATTAGCTACCAGTAGGGGGATTCAAATAAATAGTGGGAGATGTATTAACTCAGGGAGAAGAGAAGAGAGAGAAGTCTGTTTGAGATTCTGCCACAGGATTGTGAGCAGGAAGCAGCACCCTCACCACCTTTAGGATGAGGGGCGGCAGATTTGAGTGGAAGGCGAAGAAGAAGCCTTAAGAACATAGGACTTGTAAATAGTTATTCGTTGACAGCAAGTAAGCCAGGCAGAAACTGGGGGCAGAGCTTCGCCTCTAGCTGGAGCGCATATGAGTGAGGGCAAGAAAGGCCTCTAACGCAGCTGAAGTACGAGGTAGCCCCCATGAGCTGAGTGGAGGATCCACGGAAGGTCAGTCAGGGTAGAGCAGTGAGATTGAGCTGGAGAGAGCCCCCTCTGGAACTGCTGGATGAGTGCGTGCTACTGGAGCTGGTTGAAACTCAATGTGGACGACTGGATTGTGCTACAAGTGTTGTTGCTGGAGGAAAACAAGGAAAGTAAAGCCACAGTTCTCCCGGTTAGCTGTTGTCTTGTCTGTGTCATTTATACACCGGTGCACCCAATCACAGTGAGTCCCACATTGTCTCTCCCCGCAATTGAAAAGAACCTGAAAGGAGTGCCAACCATATCACTCACTTTCTTATCCGCAAGAGTGGCCAACCATACCCATTCTTACAGTAGGGAGTGCCTACCGCGGCCGCTCCCACGTTCTTACAGTGATAAGATTCCGAATGTGGTTTATTCACCTTGGATACAGCAATAATCACTGATACAATACTGTGGTTCTCTGTAGTTGCTTTCCTCGTAGAAATCATTGGTGAAGCTGCTGTTGTTGCAGTTTACTGCTGCTTCTGCTGCTGGTCAGAAATTTATGCTTCTGCTAGCCCAAAACATGTGCTCCAGTCACAGTAAGATGGAAAAATGGCAGCTACAGGAAGTGACTAGCATGGGCTCAAAAAAAGACCCCCTTTGACAAAACTTTATGAACAAAAACAGAGGGAGCACATGTAATTCTGGTTGGCAGATGGCAGCTCAGCAACAATATGGGAAATATCAAAGTATGGATAGATGGATGGATGAAAGGATACAATAATATAAACAGTTGAATAACAATACCTATAACTGAGGAGAACAGCACACTCCCCATCTGAAATTCCCATAGGGGGATTTCACTATAAACTAGTGTCTATAAGATATAGTCCTATAGTCCTGATAGTTCTGTTTATCAACTTAAGAATATGGAATAAAGTTCGGTACTGTTCATCCTCCAGGAACATTCTCAATGGGCAGTATCAAAATGAGTTTGTTGATTGGCCTTGCAAATGTTTTAGGCTCACCCTTCCTGGATATCTTCAACTCCACCTTCCGGATCTTGCCATCTTTGCTGGGAAGAACCTTTGTAACTAGTCCCATAGGCCAGTCAATCCTTTCCGTTGGTTGTTCCTTCATCAACACAAGGTCTCCTTCTTTCAGAATTGGTTTGTGGTGTTGCCATTTTCTTCTTCCCTGAAGAATTACGAGATACTCCTTTCGCCATCTGTTCCAGAAGTAATCTGCTAAGTATTGTACATGTTTCCACTGTTTTTGATAGATATTTGCATGAGTATAGTCTCTACTTGGCATCGGTGGATACCCGATCTTCTGGGTGAGAAGAGTAGCTGGAGTCAGTATGGCTGGCGTTTCACGATCCATTGATACTGGAACAAGGGGTCTGGAATTGATAATGGCGGAAACTTCAGCAAAAAGGGTAACCAGAGTCTCATGTGTGAGTCTTGAAGAATTAACATCCATAAGCATAGAATTCAAAATGCTACATGAGATCCCAATCATCCTTTCCCAGGTGCCTCCCATGTGGGAACTATGAGGAGGATTGAAAATCCTAGTGCAGCCCTTCTCCGCCAAGTGATCTTGGATGGGCTTGGTGTCGATATTCAGCTCTAGACATGCTCCAATAAAGTTGCTTCCACGGTGAGACCTCAACTGCTTCACCGGTCCTCTGACTGCGAAGAACCTTCTTAAAGCGTTAATCAGGCTGGATGCATCCATGGAATCTATTACCTCGATGTGAACGGCACGCACTCACATGCAAGTGAATAGTACAGCCCAACGCTTACTGTTTGCGTGGCCGCCACGGGTCCTGTGTGCAGGCACCATCCATGGCCCAAAAATGTCTAGGCCAACGTAGGTGAAGGATGGATTGGTACTTAGTCTGTCCACAGGCAAGTCGGTCATATGTTGGTGTAACAGTTTTCCCCTTGCTTTCCGACAATGCACACAGTCATGCAGTAAATGTGCCACACGCCTCTTCATGCCTAAAATCCAAAGGCCTGCAGATCGTAACTTGCCTGCCTTGGTGTTCAGTCTTTTCGTGGTGCTGTCGGATCAGCAAGATGGTATATGATGTTTGCTGGGAATGATGAGAGGATTTCTCTCTGCAACTTCCAGGTCAGCTTGATTTAATCGACCACCAACTCTTAGCAAACTAAAGTTGGATTCAAATGGGCAATAGGGCTCTTCACTGGAACCTGCAGTTTGTTATACAAGCACTTGTATTCTGCATTGAATACTTCCTGCTGCATGTAACATATTATAAGAGACTCACTATGAGAAATGTCTTCAGCAGAGAGGGGTTTACAGCAGACATGCCAACCATGACAATCCTTATCTCCAGGTTTATGGTGATAGCATCTTGCGATATGCACTAACCTTGCGATAGTTCTGACGAGTCTCAACCAACTGAAGAAGCGTTTAAAGCGTTAACAACCGAGGCTGGAGCTTGGCTTTGTTCCAGTGACTAATGTGCCAACCTCAGCACAGATTTCTGGATCATTATCTGGATCCTCGATGCTGAAGACCTCCTCAACATGTTCTTCCGACTGTCCCAGCAGAAATTCCAGACCTGTAAGTCGAGAATAGTTAGCAAAGGAACCTATAGACATAGGCCTAGTGGCGTGATCTGCTGGATTAAGCTCGGATGGTATATAAAGCCATTGTCTAGGTTTGGAGGATCTCCTTATTCTCTGTCATACACATAAAATCGCTTGGTCTGAATGTAGATATAACCTAAAACGACCTTACTGTCAGTGTAGTATTGGACTTCGTCTATGTCGGCACCCAGTTCTTACTGTATGAAGTCTGCAATCTCCACTGCTAACACAGCCCCACAAAGCTCAAGTCTGGGAATAGTGTGATCATGCCTTGCCAAAAACGAACCCAATATGAACTTGGCTGTTGGGTTCTGTTACCTTCAGGTAGGCAACAGCTGCTATGGCCTCTGTGGAAGCGTCTGAGAACACATGAAGTTCCTTCCTTGTGCTAGTAGTAAGTGAGGTTTTGACATAGCATCTTGGGATGTGGATCTGATCCAAAGCACACAGAGATTGCTTCCAGGCTTCCCATTTTTGCTCTTTATCAGAAGGAAGTGGAGCGTCCCAATCCTTGACGGTTTCAGAAAGCTGTCTTAGTAGGGATTTACCTTGTATGGTAATGGGCGCTACAAATCCCAGTGGATCATATAAGCTATTCATCACTGACAGGACACCACGTGTTGTAAATGGTTTTGTCAAGATGATTAAATCAGGTGTGGAATCTATCTTTGTTCCACTCCTTATCCAATTAAATGCCTCCTCCGAATTATATTATTATTATTACTGCCAGCAGCCAGAGCTCGAGAAAACACGATCGACACCTTCCTTTCGGACATGTAATCTGAAGTTTAATCACAGTAAATTACATTCCAATAGAACTTTTTAATCACATAACTATTTTATCACCACATGATTGGTTAATTGGTGGTCGCTAAGAGACAAGTTATAATTTGCATGTACGTATGAAGCATTAGCTGATATGATACATTCCGAAGCGCTCTGTATTATCTGGGGGAAGGAGGAAGGCCTTGATTTTCTTGCTTCTAACAGGCAATGCATCTGTCTCAAGGAAAGCTGTGTGAGAGATATCTGATAGTTCGATAAGGATGTATAGCAGTAAAAGCAGTTTAACAAACTATCTGATGAGCTTAATAAGAATATAATGATGAAACAGACTTTTGATGTTTTTTCCTTTAAATTACCAACTTGACAGTTTGTCTGCACAACTTACTTGAATGCCAAAGAAGTCAGCTGACAGATCCCACCTTAGGCCTAAGTTTCTTTGCACGGGTGGACTATCCAGACCCAGGTTTATGTCCTTGAACCCAGGTGCATGATCATCTGACTTAAAGGCTCTCATGACGGCCAGGCTGTTTGAAGCGATTTTGTGTAGTCGTAGTTTAGCTTGGTACAACGTATTTTGAGTCCTTTTCAGTAAATCAATTGCAGCTTCTTCAGTAGGTAATGATTTGAGTCCATTGTCTACAAAGTCTCTGGCATCTGTTCCATACTCAGACTCTCCCTCTATCGCGGTTCTGCGAAGGCCATAAGTCGCTATGGCAGGTGAAGGACTGTTCCCAAATACATGAACCCTCATGCGATACTCCATCATCTCCATGCTGGTGTCATTATTCTTGTACCACGGAAACCTGAGGAAATTCCCGTGGTCCTCTCTGACTATGAAACAGTGAAACATCTGTTCAATATCGGCTGTGATGACAGCAGACTCCTTTCTGAACCTCATCAAGTCTCCAACTAAGATATTTGTCAGATTGGGACCTGTGAGAAGGACATCATTAAGAGACACACCTTGATGTTTGCCGCTTGAGTCGAACACAACCCTAATTTGATTAAGTTTCTGGGGATGGTATACTCCGAATGAGGGTAAGTACCAGCACTCCTCGTTCTTCTTTAAGGATGGAGCCGGTTCTGCATGGTTGTTCCGGAATATTCTCTCCATAAATGTGACGTGTTCTCTCATTTCAGGTTTGCTGTTTAGGGTACGCTGAAGAGAGTTAAATCTTGACAAGGCTTGTTCCCGGTTATTTGGGAGTTTCACTCTGGAAGGTCGGAAGGGTAATGGAGAAACCCAGTGATTGGTTTCATCCTTAGAGAACTCAAAGTCCATTCTCTTGAGGAATTCTCTGTCTTCTACTGACAAGGCTACTTTATTGTCATCCTTAGTTGTGAGAAACACTGATCTCCCCAGATTGTCAGCATACGGGGAGGGAATGACGTCAGGCAGCTGTATGAAGTTTGGGAGCTTCTCTTTCACCTCATAGTGATGAGGGCACGGATTGATGCAAGATGTACATCCGTCCCCTTGCACATAAGTCTTAAAGGAGTCAATTCCTGGTTGATCTAAGCATACATTTCCTATGATTACCCATCCCAAGTCTAGTCTCTGGGCGTACGGGGCATAGTCAGGACCGTTAGGGCTCGTTCACACGGCTGATTTGGGCATGGATTTCAGCCATATTGCGCGCCGTATTTGCGCTGCAATACGGCTGAAATCCGTCCCAGTGATTACGGTAATCCACAGTTCTCATAGAGAACTATGGATTCTGTCTCCTCTCCCCGCTCGGCGAATACGGCGAGCGGGGAGAAAGTGACATGTCAATTATTTACGGCATGTACGCGCCGTGAATAATGAATGTCTATTCAGCCGTTATAATTGCGGGGCGAAATCTGTCCCGCAATTACGCCGGCAATAAACCGTGTGAACTGGCCCTTAGACTGTTGACGCACCTTGTGTACCCTTAGATTGTCTCTGCCAAGCAGGAGCAGAATCTCGACATCCATATCGAAAAGTGGGATAACACTGGCTAGGTGCCTTAGGTTTGGTTGATGAAGTGCAGCTTCTGGGGTAGGAATCTCATCCCTGTGATCGGTTATATGGTCGCATTCGATGAGTGTAGGTAGGGGTATCTCTGTATCCCCGTTGATGGGAGAAGCTATGAATCCCTGTGCTCTTTTTCCACAAGTCTCTATGCTGCCTGAGCAGGTATTAAAGGTATAGGGTTTTGTGGGTCCTTTGATCCCAAAGGCTTAAAAGAACTTAGGTCCAGCTAGGGACCGGTTGCTTTGGTCGTCAATGATTGCATACATTTTTACGGCCTTTTCTGGTTCTCTCTCTGGCTAAACCTTTATAAGACATATTCTGGCACCACATTTGTCCCTTTGGCTCTCTCCACATACCTCCGAGCATGAGCAGGAAACATCTGTGGCAGTGTTAGCGTGTTTCTGGGGCTCCCGGCCATGGCTTGTAATGGGAATACTGGTCACTGCAGTGGATGAATCGCTGGTGAGTGGGGTTGGGTGCATAGCTATGTCATGTCTGTCACTGTGACACTCCTCACACTTAAAGGAGTTGTCTCCCTACAGAGTTTCAAAGGATGCATGAATTAAATACTCTGCCACTTCCTGGTTCAGACTGACTAAATTGCATAAGCTCCCTGCTTTTACAGCTCTGTGCTCAGTTGTGCTTTCAGTTGCTAATTAGATCAGATTAACTTCTCAAACTACTAACAGGACTTCTTATCTGATCCCCCAAACAAAAGCCCTAATTACAGTGCTGTTTATTTTACATAAATCAAGCTTTTTACTGCTCAGCAGCAAGGACACTGCCATGACCTGTGTGATGACATCACTCACTGCTATCTCATAGAACAAACAGCAGGGGGAGAATTGTTTACAGGTCTGTTACTGAGGGAACTGAAATAGCCAGAGAGGTCATAAATTCACTTGTATCTCCTTAGGGAAAACAGAGGAACAAAGCACTATATTAGGAAAATGTCTTGATTTTGTGTTCCCTACAATTTGAAAGCTATTCTTTGTAGCGAGACATGCCCTTTAATGGCAGATTTACAGTCCTTAGCCATATGCTCCAATGAAGCGCAGCATCTGAAACATACCCTTAGCTCCGTGAGGATTTTCTTGCGCTCCTGTATGGGTTTGGACCTAAATCATCTGCATTTGTTTAGTGAGTGAGGTTTTCTATGAATGGGACATTCACGATTGAAGGACTTGTCTCCTGATGAGTTAGTATGGTGTTTACCCGTGGGTGTTGCAGGTGGTGGCAGGTTAGTCTTTCTAATACTCACACTGTTCTTAAAGTCTCTGTGGTTCTGTGTGACACCCTCATACCTTGAAGATGAAGCAGTTGTAGTGTTGAGCTCCAGGAAGTCGAGACTGGGGTCATTCCCAATCTGGGCCTGCTCATCGATGAACCTGCAGAAATGAATGAACGGGGGAAGGGTGACATCATGTGTCCTTTTATATCTTGAGACTGATGTTGCCCACTTTTCATGCAAACTGTAAGGCAGCTTTACGACAACTGGATTCACCCCATGGGCGCTATCCAGATAGCATAGTCCAGACAGACGAGGGTCTCTTTTAGTGAACTTTTCAGTTCCATAAGCAGATCACTTAGGTCCTGAAGCTTGTGGACTTCCTTGAGATTAATCTTTAATGTTCTGCAGTCTCTTGAATAGGGCTTTCTCTATTGCTTCAGCGGTGCCAAAAGTACGTTCAAGTCTCTGCCAGGCAGAGGCAAGACCTGCTTCTGCTTGTTCCACATGGACGGTTCTGAGGCTCTTGATGCAATTTGTAGAGCCTGTGCCCAGCCATTTGACCATGAGATCAAGCTCCTGCTCTGCGGTTAGGTTAAGGTTGGCGATGGCGGCTTTGAAGGTTGCTTTCCAGGCTCTGTAGCTCTCTGCATGGTCATCAAATTTTGAGAGACTGGTGTTAATCAGCTTCCTGCTAACCATGTACCCAGCGAACTCAGATATATCTGCTTTCTCACTGCTTGTTGCCATTTCAACTCATTGTACCCCTTGGGTGTATGGGTTGGCTGGCGTGAAAGGGTGAGAAGTTCCTGGGTAGAATGATGTTGCTACAGGGTCGAGCTGTGGTTTAGCCTCTGGAAGTTCCGATGCCCACTGCTCACGCTGTGGAACTAGGCCAGAAAATACCTGGTAGCCATCTTCCTGTGTCACCTGTCCTTGAGAAGGCACATCTGGGTGGATCATAAGTTTGTGCGGGTGCTGTGGGTGGCGCCAGAGTTGCATTTAGAACTGATTTGGAGGTTTCAGTGTTGTCAACTTGAACGGTATTAGAGACATGGGGCTCTGCAGATAACTGTTTCAGCACATAGTCACTGGTGCAATCAACTGGATTATCTGTTTCCTGTGGCAAGCAAACTGGATCATGACCTTGGCTCATCACTCACTCAAGTACCTTTCCTTTGGCCGATGCGATTTCCTCTTCCATCTCCATTTGAAGAATCTTTATCCGAGCCCCTGCTTCTGCACTTTCTCTTTCAGCCTGAGCCTCTGCTTCTGCACGTTTTCTTTCAGCCTGAGTTTCTGCTTCTGCACATTTTCTTTCAGCCTGAGCCTCTGCTTCTGCACTTTGTTTCAGCCTGAGCCCCTGCTTCTGCACTTTTCCTTTCAGCCTGAGCCTCTGCACGTTTCCTTTCTGCCGTTACTTCCTTTTCTCTGAAGGCACGTCTTATTTTGGATTGCTTTGCATCTATGCGGACCTCTTATATTCTGTCACTCAGGACTGAGCTTCTTGAGCAAGATGATTTGTATGTCCGTGACGAATGTTTAGATGAGTTTGATCTGTGTGATCTAGTCTCCTGTAGATGAGAGATACGGAGTTCTGCTTTATCTTTAGCTTTCTGCACCATGGCGTCTCTTTCTCTTTCCACTGCTTCTGCCTTGTTCAGCTCCATTAAGGCTTCATCGACATTAGAGTCTTTTAAGAAGGTGATATACTTTGCCAGTAACTGCTTATATCTTTCGCCGTGCAACAGCTTCTTGTAGGCTCTCAGCATCACCTTTGAAGGATTGAAGGCCTGATATAAGGGAGGTAACTTGTTCCCATCACTCTTCCGGGTTATCACAGAGCTCATCTTTTGCACTGTGATAGTTTTCAATAACCTTTAGTGTCAGTTTGAGAGAGCGTTTTGGTCATACAACTTGGTCTGCTGGAAGTGTGAGTTCTGCTTCCTGCTCTTCAAAATCATCAGTATAAGTTGTCTTTGCTGTGTTTCAGCAGTGGGGAATTGCACAAGCTACTTTTCGGCCATTTTTATTTAAGGTGCATTGTCTCTTTAAGAAAACCATTTTGATTTGGGGGCTGAAAATCACAGCACGGCTTCTTTGGGACACCCCAATAAGATTCCCAGGGTAATTTGACTCAATTGTGGGGTTTTTCAAGACTGGGTGTCCACGGCAACGTGAGGCAGTATGCACATGTGCTTGTTGCTATGGAGATTTCTAACTTTTGTCTTCGGCTCTAAGTCAATTTCTGACTGTTCTGTCCCCACATGAGGCGAATGAAGGTGTAGCTGGCTGGTGGATGATAGTGACTGGGAGACTTTCCTACCTTCGTATCCAGAATGTGGAGCAGACAGGACCAAGCAGGCTAAGCTTAGTAGATATACGATGTAGCACACAGTGATAAGATTCTAGAATTTTTGATTATTCACCTTGGATACAGCATTAATCTCTGATACAGTAACAGTGGTTCTCTGTAGTTTCTTTCCCCGTAGAAAAACATTGCGGATGAAGCTGCCTGTTTGTTGCGGTTTATTGCTGCTTCTGCTGCTGGTTAGAAATTGATGCTTCTACTAGGCCAAAACATGTGCTCCAGTCGCAGTAAGATGGAAAAATGGTAGCTACAGGAAGTGACTAGCACAGGGCTAAAAAAAAACACCCCCTTGACAAAACTTTATGAACAAAGACAGAGGGAGCACATGTAATTCTGGTTGGCAGATGGCAGCTCAGCAACAATATGGAAAATATCAAAGTATGGATGGATGGATGGATGGATGGATGAAAGGATACAATAACATAAACAGTTGAATAACAATACCTATAACTGAGGAGAACAGCACAACTCTATGTGGATGGGCTAAGCAATACTTTCACTTTCTTTATCAGGAATTTCTCTGCTATTTACTCAGAAATCCAGAGAAATTATTTACACCCTAATATATTGCCACAGAGATCACGCTTCTCTCTTCTATCCATATAACCCTATAATATCCCAGAGCACCAGCTTCTCTGCTCTATCATTAACCCGTATATATTAACACGCTCAGCCTCCTCTCCTCTATCTCTAAACCCTAATATATTACAGAGCTCAAATTCCTCTCCCGTCTATCATATAACCCGATATATCACTGACAGACTCAGCTCCTCTCCTCTATCAATAAAACCCTATATACCGCTACAGAGCTCAACTCTCTCTCCGTCTATCATATAACCCTATATATCACATAGCTCAGCTTTTCTCTATCATCATATAACCCTATATTATCACAGAGCTCAGCATCCTCTCCTCTATCATAAAACCATAAATATCACAGACTCGCAGTGTCTCCTCCTTCTACATCTATAACCCTATATGATTACAAGCTCAGCCTTTCTCTCCCTCTATCATATAACCCTATTATCACAGAGACTCAGCTTTCTCCTCTCCTCTTCATATAACCCTATATACACTGATATTTCAATTGGGTCAAACTCCATCTACTCCTATCCTTGGGCCCTCCACCGGAATGGATGGTGCTCACCCCAGAAAAGAAAAAAGGAAGCGATTAGGGACAGACAGGCGCCCAGAGATAGACTGTAGTATTTAGATATTATAGGGAAAATATCGATAATACTGAATTTGCTCACCTGAGCTTGTTGGTACAGTGTATGGTACAACACATATAGAAGTGAAGATTATCAGTAGCGGTCTTATCACCATAGCTGCCGATCAGTGCCTCCAAGTCAACTCATGTGCAACCTCACCCACAAAGGCAGTAGGAAAGATAGTATAGCTAATAGATCCACTTCTGGCGACATGTTCCAGCCACGAAATGGAGTAGAGGTAGCTGCGCTAGCGCTTTTATATAAATTAATAATAAATAAAAATCCTTCTGTTTTAGGCATCAAGGAAGATTAGTAAATCCTCTGTAGTTCCTTAGAATCTTTATTTTTAAAATATGAATAAAAAAACAATCAATTATAAAAAGACCAACGTTTCGCGTGCCCATCCTTCGCCCTCCTCAGGAGTTCTGACAATATTCACAACTCTTCTCTAAATTAGTCTACAAGGGCGCCACCCTTTTGTGAAAGTACCCAATTCCTGGAGTCCTACCTTTAACTTCTGATATAAAAATCGATGGCCTGTACATTTAAATTGTAATAGCCATCTGTGGTGTTCATCTAGAACATGTCTGGGAAGGCTTATACCGACTAGTTCCCTTTATAATATTTGATCTCGTGATTATTCTATACCGTTGGGGAGACAGTTTTGTCAGTTGTCCTCCCAATGAACTCGTCATTATCCGCAGCTGCGCAAGTGATAAGGATAAACTACATAACAAGATCTACAGTTCAAATAAAACATTCTGAATTTTCATTTGTGAATGTGGACTAAAAATAAAAAGGACTGTAACTATTTGTACACATACAGAGCAACATTTACAGGCGGTAAAAATGCACATTTGTTTATTCCTTCCCACATGGCCCCTTTGAAACCTCACAAGGTTCTTTTTTCGTTATTTCTTTCTCGGGATGCGGGCCACTGATACTATTTCTCTTATGGTTTTGGCTCTTCTGTATGTGATACTTTGGACTATTAACGTAATCTGGGTCCTTCAAAATCGGGTCTCCAAACGTAAGGATACCCCAATATTATTTTAAGATGGAATATAATTCCAGCAAATGTTGGACTAATATGAATGTTAACTAAAAAAGAATTATTTTTAAATTCACCCCCTGTACTATCTTTTTTTATGGAGAAGCTATTCCTCTCCTGATCGTTTTTTTCTTTGCCGGCTCTAATTTTTGCCTTCTCAAATAAGAGATTACTGGGAGTAAACCCTATCATCCCTAAACCTTCTGAAGAAATTTGAGTACGCTCCTGCTAATGACATCTGAGGTACAATTTTTCCGGACACGCCGAACTGTCCAAAAGATGTACATTTCTCGTCCATTTTTTGTAGTGAGTTACTGAAAATGTAGTAAAGTTGTTAGAGTCCACGAAGTTTTTGTGCAGACTCTACACCTTATCAATGTACAGACATACAAGTCTAAATATTGGATGGCATCCTTATTTATAGTGGATGTGAATCTAATTCCTGCAGAATTTGTATTTAGATCATTTAAAAAACTACTGCTTCCTCCAAGTGCCACTCATATGATACTTCATTCGTCTATGAACCTCTAATAAGTACGACAATACTTCCTGCCTGTATTTATTGTACAGCTGAGAGGACTAATATAGATCTTCAAAGTTACCCATAACAGGTTGGCCAAGCGATGGGCAACCCTTGTCCCCATCGCCGTGCCAACCCTCTGATGGTATTGGCTGTACCATTATACCTCAAATGTAATTATTCTTCACAAGATAAATCCAGTATCCCTCCAAAAACGAACGGTTCTCTATTGCTAGTTCGATATTTTGTCATCCTCCTCTAGATATAATCCAACAGCCCGATGCCTAAATCGTGCCTAATGTTGAGTATACCTGCCCATGACGTCATTTTGAGGAAATGGAGGACTCCTCCCATTTCAATCCAGCCATATTCCCTGATGACCATGTTCGGAATCTTTCAGGAAGCGCTTTGCAAGGAAACAACATACGGTTGGTAGATGGATGTCCAAGTATCTGGATAGATTCGATAAATGTGAAATACGATACCAAAACTATTGGTCATCCCAGCTTGGTCTATGTAATGCACTTGTTCACCTTTGGAGGTGATAAAAGAACGGCGGGGGTGGGGGGGGTGTCTTTTGGGTTTTTGATTATCAAACCTTCAATTCCCTTTTACATTTCTAACGTCCCCCTCGAATGGCTTTACCCCACAAAAGTCCAAAAAATTCTCCTGTAGGTCTGTATATACTTTCTCGCTCTAACTTTAAATAGTATTTAGATCATCCAAAATCTCAGGGCCTCCCCTCCTGGTAAATTTTCTTTGTCCTGTATTACTATGCGCCCCTCCTTTTTCGCGCATTCCTCTTATGGTTTGGTATCATTCTCTTTCATGGTTTTGATAGCTTCTCTGTTGACTAGATGTTAAATTACCCTTCTGTGGAATTTCTTTTTCCTTATCTCTCTATAAATCATCCAACAACTAGTTGGTTTGAAGAGCCCAATGTAATTACCCCTGGGCCCAAATGGGGTAGGTATGTGGATTTCGCGTGTAAGAACTGACTTCTTCTCACTAAATACACGCTCATCAGAGATTACTCCTTTTATGTTTATTTTTTTTGAATGGTAAAATACTTGTGCAAGATGAGTTATTCCTTATTTACCTTTGCAGATCTTTAAACACCACCACAAAAGAATCCAAACCACTACGGGACAGAAGTTTAATCCTTCTTGCGACAAACTGTACTCGTCTGAGTTAAAACATGATTTGGACAAAGTTGAATATTTGACTATTTGCAAGATTTCTCATTTTTTCTATTTTTTTTGGGGGGGTTCTGAGATTACATGAGTCTTCTCCCCTACTGCTTGGGCGGCCTCCTTTGCCCCTCTTTTGTAGCTTCCTTTTTCTTGCTGAGTTTCCTATGGGTGTAATGTTTTTTAATTAATAGTACACCTTCGCCTATAGTCCTATATGCCTATAACCTACACTAATACTTGTCTCTCACTACTTCCTCCACAGACCATGTCTTGCCTCTCACCTCCTGCTCTTTCCCCCTCCTGTAGATTGTAAGCCCTCGCGGGTAGGGTCCTCTCTCCCCTCTGTCGTGCCATATGTCATATTCCCTTATCACTGTCTACTCGTTTGACTTATGTAATTTAAGTAACCTCCTCGAATGTACAGCGCCCTGGAATCAATGGCGCTTTAAGAATAAATAATAAAAATAATAATAATAATAATAATAATAAATACCTGTGTTGTCATGTATGGTATAGTTTCAGATTGTGTGGTTAGGCCTAGATACGACACGAATTGTATTTAGCATAGGCTGATCAGACAGGAGTAGTTGTCCTCATCTGTCAAGCCTGATATCCACAATATATTTCTTTTCTTTTTGGGTAGACATGCATTAGGTGTCAAAGGCAGAAAACTATTGTCCAGAGAAATGGATAGAGGTATCGTGGATTCTATGGTGTTCTCAGGACTGTGCGGTACACAACTATGTTTAGGAAGCTAGAAGGGGAAAAAAAAAACCCCCGTTTTACACTGTCATCTACTTATGTATGTTTTCCTTAGGAGATCTCAATTCTGCTTCTTGAGCCTTGCGTGTAAGGGTGTTTTTTCCTTTTTTGGTCATTGGACCTGTTATCTTTTTCAACTACTGCCGGCATAAGAGCGGGGTTCTGCATTGCGTTCCTTCTCTGCCCATGGATGTTTGTCAGCAACATCCAACCGCTTTTTTCTACGCACCCTCTCTGATTGCTATTGTTTTTATAATTTTCCGTAGAGAGTACTATTTCCTGGATTAGGGGTGTTTCCATCCCTTTCATGGCCAGGGGTTATCACCATAGTTTCAGATTCTGCATTTTATACCTGCAGAGAACCTTACTCACACCTATCTCTAGACACGTTTAAACAGCTTTCTATGTTAATGATATCCAATTACAAGTCTATGCAAATTGTTTTCTTATTTTTCATCTGTATATCTCTTTGTATATTCGATTGGTCTTTATACTGTCTAATTTTACTATCCATTCATTTATCCGAGAGGTTAAATTCCACACACAATTATCCTTCCTTTTTCCTCATTAATAACCTCATTAGACTAAATGAACAGATCTCCAGAGTCTCAATCCACACTTGATTAAATGCCGGGTCTATGGACTCATACTGAGATGGCTTATAGATCCTTAAACCTCTCGGAATCAACTTATCGTTAATATACAAAGAGGAAAAACTTCTCATCTAATGTTGATTAACTCAAAATATTAAACATTTTTCAAGGGAACGAGCAATATTATAAAACATCTTAATTTCTTCAACCGTATATTGTACCGGGGTCTCTAGGACTATACCTCCCATACTAGAGGGGTCCATCCCCATTAGTAATTTGTCCATCAACTGGTTTCTGTCCTCCTGTCTGGAGACAAAATGATCCATCTTTAGTGGCTGCCTTTCGTCCGTTTACTCCGTATGCCACGGGATATATATATGATATTTCAATGGGTAGATCCACACTCCTCTCCTTGCGGCTCCTCCAACCGAATGGGACATTGGGTTATGCTCACCCAGAAATAAAAAAGTAAGGGATAGGGAACAGACAGGGCGCCCAGATATAGTGTAAGTATTTAGATGTTATAGGAAAATATCGATATATGAATTCTGCTCACCTGAAGCTGTTAGTACAGTGATGGTATAACACATATAGAAGAGTTACAGTAGTTATCCACCATTCACCGCCAGTGCCTCCAAACGTCCACTCATGCACCTCACCACAAAGGGGCAGGAGGAAAGATATATAGCTATTTGATCCATTACTTGTCGGAATTAAAGTTTCCGACCTGTCATCAGGGATATTGCGGATATGAATGGAGGAGTCCTACCATTCCTCACCATGACGTCATGGGCCTATACTCCAACATTAGGGCACGATTTAGGCATTCGGGCTGTTTGGATTATATCTAGGAGGAGGATGACAAAAAATTTACTAGCAAGAAAACCGTTCCTTTTGGAGGGTCGGATTTTTATCTTGAAGAATAATTACTTTGATATAATGTACGCCCAATTCCCTCAGCAGGTTGGCACGGCGATGGGGACAAGGGTTTCCCATCGCTGGCCACTGTTTATGGGTAACTTTGAAGATCATATATCCTCTCAATTAAAATAAATAGCAGGCATGAACATCGCTCCTATAAGAGGTTTCATAGACGACTTGATATTCATAGGGAGTGGCACTTTGGAGGAAGCAGCTAGTTCTTTTATATGATCTCAATACAATTCCTTGCAGCATTAAAAAGAGGATAACTTCCAGTATAAATAAGGATGCCATCCAATAATAGAGACTTGTATCTGTAGTGCCAAGATAAGGGTAGAGTGCTGCACAAAAACTTCATTTAAACAAGTGGACTCTAACCACACTCTACTACATTTCTCCATCTAACCACTACAAAAAAATGGACGATAAATGCGTTTACATCTTAGGACAATTTCGAGCTTGCTCCGAAAAATTGTACCTCTCATATGTCATCTTCATGACCAGGTACAAATCTTTCAGAAAGTTTAGGAAAAGAAGTTATCCCAAATCCCTTATTGAGGAGGCAAAAAATTAGAGCCACAAAAACGCAGAGGAATATGTCTTCCTCCCAAAAAAAGATAGTAAAAAAAACAGGGGTGAATTTTCAAAAATAATCTAGTTACATCATATTCGTCCCAACATTCTGTATTAATTCCATCTTAAAAAAACATCGGGTTATCCTACTTGGACCATTTTGAAGACCCAGATTACGTTAAATCACCAAGTCATCCACATACAGAAGAGCCAAAACCATAAAAAGTTCAGTGGCCCCATCCAGAAACGCAAGAAATATCGAAAAAGAACCTTGTGAGTGTCGAGAGCAAAGAGGCCATGTGTGAAGGAATAACAAAGTGTGCCTTTTCCAACTGTAAATGTTGCCTATGTTTGCAAAACTCTGGTACAGTCTTTTTGTCAACATCACAAATGAAAAATTCAAGATCCGTTTTTAATTTGAACTGTAGATTCCTTGTTATGTGGTTTATCGTTATCACTTCTCACTGTGGTAAGGCAGTACCCTGGGATGACAACTACAAAACTCTCCCACGGATGATAATCAACAGATCAAATATAAAAAGGAAATAACGTTAATAGCCTTCCCGATCATGTTCTAGATGAACACCCAGTGGCAATTACAATTTAAAAGTACAGGCCCATCGATTTTAATCAGAAGGTTTAACGGATAGACCACCCGGCATTGACAAATAAAGAAATGTAACTGGCATCTTTAAATTAAATACCCTTAATCACCTGCAGTTTTAAATGAAGCCCAAGAGGTCATTTATTAAGGAGGAGTAGAAGGACACAATTTTTTTTTTTTTTTTTTTTTAATCCCTCACATAGTTCCCATCCCCTAGTGGCAGCTTCTAATAGTCTGAGGGAAGCAGGAGCTCCTGCGATCTACATGTACTGGCATTCGACAGCGGGCCACAAAATCAGCCTCACAGCATAGAGCAGGGTTGAGCTGGGTATGCGACGTCAGTGACTGTAGATGGTATGGTTGTCATTGGCTGGAAAAATCACATGACCTCGTTTTGCATAGAACAGCGTTTCCTGTTCATCATCAGTGTTTCAGTGTCTCTCACTAGAGCAGGACGTGTGCTAGATCTCTCTCAATACAGCTCAGCTCAGAGACACAGTTCTCTTTATTCATACAGACAACTATGCTTTTAGCTGTGAACATTAGAACATAGGTAGATTAGAGAATTTCAGCTCTTAGTTAGTTAGACAGAGACTTTTAAAGAAGCATCTAGCGCTGTACAGCCGTGGGGGGAGGAGGGGGGAGTGCGGGCGAACACAGACAGACAGGCAGGCAGGCTTTTGAAAGGAGAGTGTATATTGTGCAGCCCAGACTCTGCTTTGAACCTGCATTGAAATGGCTTTTTTTTACCAGTTTTTGGCCAGCACACCTCGCACCTGAGGTGAAATTGTACCTTTTATTTTGTGCAGCCCAGTTTTGTTCAAAGACCCACCTTGTACTTACATTAGGATACAGAAATTTTCTAGTAACTGCTGTTGTATTTCATTGGTGCAAAACCCACCTTTTATTATCCGTATAACTTTTAAATAGGTGTTTTTCACTTTGGCGCAGCCCAGTTTTGTTCAAAGACCCACCTTGTACTTATATTAGGATACAGAAATTTGCTAGTAACTGCAGGTGTATTTCATAGGTGCAAAACCCACCTTTTATTATCCGTATAAATTTTAAATAGGTGTATTTCCTTTTGGTGCGGCCCAGTTTTTTTCAAAGAGCCATCTTGTACTTAAATTTGAATACAGAAATTTTGTGGTAACTGTTGTTGTATTTCCTTGGTGCAAAACCCATCTTTTATTATCCGTTTAACTTTTAAATAGCTGTATTGAACTTTGGTTCGCCCCAGTTTTTTTTCAAATCACCACCTTGTACTTAAATTTGCATGCAGAAATTTTGTAGTTACTGTTGGTGTATTTCATTGTTGAAAAAAAAAACACTGTTTGTTATCCGTATAACTTTTAAATGATGTATTGCATGTGGTTTGGCCCTATTTTTTTTCAAATAGCCACGTTGGTCGACAATTAGAAAATTTTTCTAGCAACTGTTCTCGTTTGTCATTGCTGCAAAAAACGCAATTTCTCATCCTTGTAACTTCTGAATAGTTTTTTTGCGCTTGGTTAATCTCAGTTTGGTGCAGATAGCGCACTTGTATTATAGTTTGTTGAAAACTATCAATTCCTAGTCCTACTGGGCAGTTGTAAATCCCTAGGACTGAATGAAGAACACTGTTGATTTTGTCTTACTGTTCTTCCACCAGACCGCATTTCGCAGGTATTCGCTAGAAAATTCAGTTTCTAATCCTAGTTGGCTGTAGGAAATTAGAGGGATTTAAAAATAGCTGTGATTTGCCATCTTTCAATAAGAGACTGTCAAAAACTCTTCCATACCTTCTTAAATTTTTATCTTTCTGAACATGGAGCGAAATGCAGGTGATAAGCAAGCAAAGAGGAGTGTAGGACATGGAGGTAAAGGTACGAGAGAAGGTGCTCCTTCCAGTGCTGGCGACAACACGCAAGCCAGCGTATCATTGGTTGCAGGACCGTCAGGCCTGTCATCGCTGGGTCAGGGCACTGTGAATCTCAGTAATGAACAGCATCGCCAATCTATTCTTCAGTGGTTAATGCAACCTGCATCCAGCAGTCTTACCTCCTCGTCCTCCCAGTCACGGCCACAAATGTCATCATCATCATCGTCAGTATGGGTCATGCGGGTTTTGGGGTCATGCTGTGGCCCAGGACAGGTCTAGTCAATGTCCAGTTCAATTAAAATGGTGGTTGAAAGACTCCTTTTTCCGGCACTTTTTAATCTGTTGGTAAGACAGGTTTAATGGTCATACTGCAGTCCAGGACAGGTATAATCAATGTCCAGTTCACCTGAAATGGTGGTTGAAAGACTCCTTTTTCCGGCGCTTTTTAATCTGTGTTTCATGTAGATTTAAGGGTCATGCTGTGCTCCAGGACAGGGATAGTCAATGTGCAGTTCAACTAAAATGGTGGTTCAAGTAATACTGCCTTCTGTCACTTTTTAATTTGTGGGTCATGCAGGTTTAAGGGTCATGCTGTGGTACAAGACAGGGATAGTGAATAGTCTGTGAGCTTTTTTCTGTGACTCTTGTTGCCTAATTGCCTAAGATGTAGCACGTATCCAGTTTACTGTTGTGGATGTTAATTCCAGCTTCTCGTCCCCTGTTTGGGTGTAAGAATGAAGGTGTTGTTCCTCTCCCATAGACTTTAATGGTCATTGGCGATAATCTGTTATCGACTATCGGCTATCAGCATGATAATTGACGATAACGACTATCGATCCTATGACGATAGTTGACGCAGTCGCTCATCACTAGTCCCAACTCCTCAAATCTTGAACGCGGTACCTCGAGACCTCAATGTCAGAATATGCAATTTAATTTTACTTTTGTATGGCAAAAGAAAATGTAAGGAGATAGCAAGGGTCTAGCGCTTTCGATAATAGCAGTAATGCAGTGCCGAATAAAATAAGGAATATAATCCCAAATAGGATTTACCTCTTTACTAAATAAATAAAATATAGCCACTGATTAAGCTATAAAATAAGTCAGGCCTTTTGAATAAGTCTGTAAAAAGAGGAGACAGATGCAACCATAAGCGTAACTTCAAGCTCTTGGGCCCTAGTGCAAAAAGTGTAATGGGGTCACCAGTTACCATGCACCGTTTATAAAACCGGTGTCTTCTTATGTGGCAGAAGGGCTTTTGGGCCCCCTGAGGCTGCAGGGCCCGGTAGCAACTGCTACCGCTGCACCCCCTGTAGCTACGCCCCTGGATGCAATGCGTTTCGCCGATTCACGTGCTCGGCTTCATCAGGCAGTATACCTGCCTGAGGGGACATATATCTATGTACCTGCCTGCCTGAGAGGACCTATATCTATATACGTGCCTGCCTGAGGTGAGCTATATCTATATACCTGCCTGCCTGAGGGGACCTATATCTTTATACCTACTTGACTGAGGGGACCTATATCTTTATACCTGCCTGACTGAGAGGACCTATATCTTTATACCTGCCTGACTGAGAGGACCTATATCTATATACCTGCCTGAGGAGACCTATATCTATATACCTTGCCCAAAGGGACCTATATCTATATACCTGCCTGCCTATATCTATATACCTGTCTGCGGGGACATATATCTATATACCTGTATGAGGGTACCTAAATCTATATACCTGCTTGAGGGGACCTATATCTATATACCTGCCTGCCTGAGGGGACAAATACCTATATACCTGCCTGAGGGGACATATATCTATATGCCTGCCTGAAGGAACCTATATCTATATACCTTCCTGAGGGGACCTATATCTATATACCTTCCTGACTGGGGAGCTGTATATACCTGCCTGCCTGAGGGGACATATATCTATATACCTGCCTGAGAGGACATATATTTATATACCTGCCTGAGGGAACCTATATCTATATACTTGCCTGAAGGAACCTATATTTATATACATGCCTGACTGAGGGGAGCTATATATACCTGCCTGACTGTGGGGACATATCCATATACATAGCTTACTGAGGGTAACTTTATATACATGCCTTACTGGGGGACGTATCTATATACCTACCTTACTGAGGGGACGTATCTATATACCTGCCATATTGAGTTGAGCTTTATTAACCTGCCTTACTGGGGGACATATCAATATACCTACCTTACTGAGGGTGCAGAGTAAGTTTCCACAAAAATAAGCCCCAAAAACTAATTTTTCCCTGTTTACCCTGTTTTTTTTTTTTTTTTTATTAGTCCGGCCCTCTAAAACCATCCCACTTTATAATGCCGCCCATGGAGAAATTAAATGCCCAGCCCTGATTTGGAGTCTAACATGTTTGTGTGGTAAATTCTGCAGTGACGAGTTGTGGCAAAGAGAAGAGTCATGAGAGTCTGGAGCGGATGAAGAAAGAAAAAAGAGAACGACTCATCAGAAAAGACATCACCTGTGAGTCACTAAATGTAATTGCTCTGTAATCACTTATATGTCTGCAGAACCTGTGTACACTGCTATCTACCACTATATGGTCACTGTATGGCACTAGTATACAGTCTGCAGAGCCTGTATACATTGGGATCTACCACTATATTGTCATTGTATGGCCATAATAGTGGTCTTAGTGTAATGGTTTATATACAGTAACAGTACAATGGTTTTATTCAGACTCCTTATGAGGATGATATGCTGTCATGCTGTGGCAGTATTCTTTGGTCCTTGTATATTGCCGTTATTGGTAATGATGGTCTTGGTATATTGATTTGATCAGTTATAGTATGATGGTATTAGTCATTATAGGGTAGTGATATATGGTGGTATTATTAGGTCCTTGTATATTGTTGTTATTGGTATTAT
This sequence comes from Phyllomedusa bahiana, assembly GCA_025379985.1. Lineage (NCBI taxonomy): Eukaryota > Metazoa > Chordata > Amphibia > Anura > Hylidae > Phyllomedusa > Phyllomedusa bahiana. The sequence goes on along the minus strand of JAODAL010002235.1, from coordinate 31,147 downwards.
TGGTCTTGCTATACTTATAGAGACATACCCCAAGTGACTTGCAGCTGTAATTGCAGCAAAAGGTGGAGCTACAAAGTATTAACTTAAGGGGGGCAAATAATATTGCTCACCCCACTTTTCAGTATTTTTTTTTACAAAAGTTTTAAATATCCAATAAATTTTGTTCCACTTCACAATTGTGTCCCACTTGTTGATTGTTCACAAAAAAAAAAATTTTTTATATCTTTATGTTTGAAGCCTGAAATGAGGCAAAAGCTTGAAAAGTTCAAGGGAGCCGAATACTTTCGCAAGGCACTGTATCACAGAGCTCAGCTTCTCTTCTCTATCATATCACCTTACATATCACAGAGCTCAGCTCCTCTCTTCTATCATATAACCCTACATATCATAGAGTTCAGCTTCCCTCTTCTATCATATAACCTTATATATCACAGAGCTCTGCTCCTCTCTTTTATCATATAACCTTACATATCACAGAGCTCTGCTCCTCTCTTCTATCATATAACCCTACATATCATAGAGTTCAGCTTCCCTCTTCTATCATATAACCCTATATATCACAGAGCTCAGCTCTTCTCCTCTACCATATAACCTTATATATCACAGAGCTCAGCTCCTCTCCATCTATCATATAACCCTATATATCACAGAGCTCAGCTTCTCTCCCTCTATCATATAACACTATATATCACAGAGCTCAGCTTCTCTCCCTCTATCATATAACCCTATGTATCACAGAGCTCAGCTTCTCTCCCTCTATCATATAACCCTATATATCACAGAGCTCAGCTTCTCTCCCTCTATCATATAACCTTATATATCACAGAGCTCTGCTTCTCTCCCTCTATGATATAACCCTATATATCACAGAGCTCTGCTCCTCTATCATATAACCCTATATATCACAGAGCTCAGCTTCTCTCCTCTATCATATAACCCTATATATCACAGAGCTCAGCTTCTCTCCCTCTATCTTCTAACCTTATGTATCACAGAGCCCAACTTCTATCCTATCATATAACCCTATATATCACAGAGCTCAGCTCCTCTCTTCTATCATATAACCCTATATATCACAGAGCTCAGCTTCTCTCCCTCTATAATATAACCCTATATGTCACAGTGCTCAGCTCCTCTCCCTCTATCATATAACCCTATATATCACAGAGCTCAGCTTCTCTCCTCTATCATATAACCCTATATATCACAGAGCTCAGCTCCTTTCTTCTATCATATAACCCTATATATCACAGAGCTCAGCTTCTCTCCCTCTATCATATAACCCTATATATCACAGAGCTCAGCTTCTCTCCCTCTATCATATAACCCTATATATCACAGAGCTCAGCTTCTCTCCCTCTATCATATGACCCTATATATCACAGAGCTCAGCTCTTCTCCTCTATCATATAACCCTATATATGACAGAGCTCAGCTTCTCTCCTCTATCATGTAACCCTATATATTACAGAGCTCAGCTTCTCTCCCTCTATCATATAACCCTATATATCACAGTCCTCAGCTTCTCTTCCTCTATCACATCCTGCTCTCAGATAGGGTAGCACAAACCACCTGACGGATCGGCTTTAAGCCAGCCAGACATTTGTGATTTTATACAGCTGTTTTCTAAACTACTTCACGGTTGCTCTGTGTAGGTTTCTGGTTTGGACAAGAACTCCATGAGTTAAAATGATCAATCAGTCTCAGTGCCTTGGCTTCGACCTTTTGTGATGAGCTGCAGATCTGCCATTTGGCATGAACAGGTTTCCAAAGACTGCACCTAACAATAACTGAAAAAAATCCAATATAGTAGATTAGCTTTTCCACATATATCTGATTTTGGTTGACCTTTGCCACATTCATTCATGTCAATACACTACACCAACCATCATCAGAAAATGGTCTAAAATGAAATTTCTAGCTGTCCTACATATTTATGTATGGCCAGCTTTAGGGTATGTACACACACTGTTTTTGGATGCGATTTTGGATCCGTGTTGGATCCGAAAATCGTATCCAAAAACGATGCAACAATCGGATCCAAAACAGATCCAACACGCAGCTGCTTGTTTGGATGTGTGTTGGATGCAGCAGGATCGCGCCTTATAGTTTATTATAGGGCTCCTGCTGCGTCTTCCGGACCAAGAATTGACATGCCAATTCTTGGGACGGATCCAAAAGACGCAATGAGACACACATTGGCGATCACTCGTCTGAACACCGATGCGTGTTTCATATTAAAAGCAATGTTTGGGGTCCGACAGACGGATCCAAACTCATACCTAAAAGTGTATGTTACACGGAGTAAAACATGCCATGTGAACATACTCTCAGAAATCCATCAGATGACTAGAGAGTTAGCAATGTCAAACAATGTCCTCAAAGTACACAGAATTTATCAAAAGCACAAGTTTTAGTACAAAGCAAGTTTTTGAGTATATTAGGCAAGTAGAATAAAAAACTCAGCCTTTGTAGTGAGCTGTTAACCTGTTTCAGGTTATAATCCTGATATCTCCCTTTGTTCTATAGTTATCAGTGTATTTTATTAGCTGTCCATACCTATCCTAACAAAATAAGAAAGATTAAAGAGACAGACATTTATCAATGCGCATTGTAGAACATATTCTTCCCGTTTTGTTTGAATTTCTGCGACCCATTAAATGATGTCATCCAACGTCTGTATACTCATGCACTAACATTATTAAAGCCAGGCTGAATACTGTTTAAATATTTAACTAGCCCCTGGGAAATGTTAATCTTTTACGTCCTTAATCCCCCTTCTCCCTACAATTACCTGGCACATTCAGAGAGTCTCTAATACAACACCACATAACCTTTGTAGTTCTCCTTGATCAAGTCACACTCTGTGATGTGGATAATTTTTCAAAGCCACCTCATAGTAATACTGAGTCACATAAGAACATTAAATGGATTTTAGTCCACCCTGTGCATTTATGTAATGACCACATTTTAGAAACTGTCTAGCCTATGTCTATGATTCGTGCTATAACACTATAAAATAAAGTAATAATCAAAGTTTTGTATTAATATTGAGAAGAAACTTGGAAACGAAGTTGTCATCTAATAGATGTTACATATTTGATTACTAACCCATATAATATAATATTAATTAATAAATAATGACTGATAGTAACTAGACAGAAAGTGTAAGAAAATCAAACCTTAATCCCTTCCAGCCAGCCGGTCATAATAATATGGCTCTAAGTTTTTTCCTACCTGCCTTTCAACAGCAATAACTTTTGTATTTTTTCATAGAATATGAGGGCTTTTATTTTACATGAAACAGTGCACTTTCTAGTGGTGTCATTGACTGTACTATAGAATATACTGAGAAACTGCAAAAAAGTCTAAGTGATGTGAAATGAGAAAAAAATTGTACTTACAACATGTTTGAGAGGGTTTTGTTTTTATGGCGTTCACTCTTCTGTATCAATGATGTGTTGTCTGTATTCTGCAGGATGATACAATTCCGGCATTACCAAATATGTAGGACCAGAGTTATGTTTAATACAGTAGAAAAAATCCAAACATTTCTCTACTAGTTAAATTTGTACCACGGCACCATTTTCTGTGACCATTAACTTTTTTGTACTTCCACCTGTTTACATGAGTGAGGGTGCATTTTTTCTGCTGGCTGAAGTGTATTTTTTATTGGTACCATTTCAGGATAGATAGAATATTTGGTCACTTTTTATTCCAATTTTTGGATGTGGAACATCTACGGTGTTCAGCATATGGGATAAATAATGTTAGCTGATCAGAGTGAAAAACCGCTGGAACATCTAAAGGTTTAAACAGCAGGGAACGAAGCCAACTCCATTCCCTGCTGTTACCAGCTGATGTCAGTTGCAATTGGCTAAATAATGGATGTACATTAATCAAATAACACTGCAACACAAAACTAGTTCACCAAGGCTAATATTACCAATAACTTCATTAAGACCAAATACCACCACACCACATGGTGGCTGAATAATACCACAACACCATGACTCCATATCACTACAACACAGTGACTGAATAATACCGCCATACCATGACCACATATCGCTACAACATAGTGACTGAATAATACCCCCACAACCCCCTACATTAACCAAATAACACTGCTACACAAAACTAGTTCCCCAAGGCTAATATTACCAATAACTTCATTAAGACCAAATACCACCACACCACATGGTGGCTGAATAATACCACAACACCATGACTCCATATCACTACAACACAGTGACTGAATAATACCGCCATACCATGACCACATATCGCTACAACATAGTGACTGAATAATACCCCCACAACCCCATACATTAACCAAATAACACTGCTACACAAAACTAGTTCCCCAAGGCTAATATTACCAATAGCTCCACTAAGACCAAATACTGCCACACCACATAGTGGCTGAATAATACCCCCACACCATGAACACGTATCATCAACCAATAGTGGCTGAATAATACCCCCACATCATGACCACATATCATCATCACATAGTGACTGAATAATACCGCCACACCATGACCACATATCAGCATCACATAGTGACTGAATTATACGACATCATAACCACATCACCATCCCATAGTGACTGAATTATACCACACCATGACCACATGTCACCACCACATAGTGACTGAATAATACTGCCACACCATGACCACATATCACCAATATATATTGACTGAATAATACTGCCACACCATGACCACATATCACCATCACATAGTGACTGAATTATATGACATCATGACCACATATCACCATCCCATAGTGACTGAATTATACCACATCATGACCACATATCACCACCCCATAGTGACTGAATAATACTGAAAAATCATGACCACATATCACAATCATATAGTGACTGAATAATACCGCAACACCATTACCATATATCACCACATATCACCATCACATAGTGACTGAATTATACCACAACATCCTGACCACATACCACCACCACAAATACTGAAAAATACGGGAAACACCCAGGGAACCACATATCACCACCCAAAAAATACAAAATTTGTTTCAAAAAAACCATGATCACATATCACCCCCCCACATAGGGGCTGATTAATACAGCCACATCATGACCACAAAACACCCCCCCCATAATGACAAAAATAATACACCCACAAAAAATGAACACAAAATCAACACCACAAAGGGCCAAAATAATGATCTGGTGCATAGAACCCAGTTCTTAAATAGTTTTTTAAAGAAAAGGTGTAAAATGCACCCAAAAAGTTTTAAATCTTTTCAACTGAGGATCTTACACTTGGCAAATTCTATTCCACTAAAAACCAACTCAGGCTCAGGTAAAAACCATTTTTTAAAATTTGGGGTTCCTACCTTTTCCAGCAGAAATGAAACCTAGTATTTCCATCCTCCATTCATAAAGTTTGGTCACAACTTTTGTTGTTTTCCGAAATTCCCTCAGAATCCCCCCAACACCCTTGGGGTGCATTAAAAAGTGCCGGGGGATCTGCAAAAGGAAACCTTTTTGGAGGGGGCCCACTCATCCCATCTAGGGGAAACAGGGCTAAAGGGAAACCAATAATACACTTCTGCCCATACTTCATGAATTTCCAAAAGTGACAAAAAATAAAAATTTTTCTTACCTTTAATCCCCCAAACACACACCCATAGTGATGAAAAATTTCCCCCACATCAGGAAAAAAATATCACCCACACATAGTGGTTTGGACATACCTCCACATATCATCGAACGAGTGTCAGTCCAGTCCACGGTATTTTTTTTTATTTTCTTGGGGGGGCTCATAAAGCAAATTTCACAAAAAAGGGGAAGGGAAAACCCCCCTAATTTGAAAATTTTGAACATTTACCCAAACCCCTGCGACCAGAAGAGAGACCTGTCTATAGAGAATTACAGTGGGTACGGAAAGTATTTATACTCCTTCAAATTTTTCACTCTTTGTTTCTTTGCAGCCATTTGGTAAGATCCAAAATTTTTAAAATTTTTTTTGCTGTTAACGTTTTTTCTGCCCCCCCTTCTTGAAAGGAAAAAAAAAAAAAAATTTTAGGATTTTTTTCCCAAATGTATGAAAAAAAGAAAAAATTTGAAATATAACATGGTTTTAAATTTAATTTCAGACCTTTTGGCTCAGTATTGAGAAAGAGCACTCTTTGGCTAGTACACCATGTGTCTTTTTTGGGAATGATCCAACAAGTTTTTCCCATGGTTTTGGGGGATCCCCCATTTATTTTTTTTACAGACTTCTAAAGTTTTGAAAAAGCAAAAATTTTGGCCTGGTATCACTTTACATTTTTTATCATACCTCGGGCTAGAATTAAGAACCGGCTTTCATTTAATATGTCACAAGACTATGTTTCTTCATATTTTGTTTTGGAGAAATCAAATTCAAAATTTTGATGCGCAATTGTGAAAAAAACGTATGTTTTAAAATTGTGAAAAAATGCATGTGCGTTACTTGTGCCCTTGGTTGTATTTGTACAGATATTCAATTTGGGACATCAAACTTTTCTATTTTTTTAAGCTTTGAATCATCAGATTTTATGTTTATGTGAATTTCTTCCTTTTTCTTTTCAAATTACAATTTAATGAATTCAAAATTTATATGTAACAAATAAAGACACAAAAAAACAAATAACTTAAGTGCCAGAATAAATACATCTTATTCATCATAACACAACTTGCTCGGCATTTTCAACCTGAATTCATTGAACAAACCAAAAGAAAAAAGGTGATCATATCCTCAAGTGTGATTTCCTAAATAGTCTCATCCTAATTATTTGTAAAAACAAGATTAAAAGAACCAATATTTTTAACACCTATTTATACATGTAACAATTTTTTTTATTATATCACTAAACATGTAATTTATGAAGTGTTTAAAGGGGTTGACTCACTACAAGGATTGCTGCTTTTTATGTTAAAGATCTTGCAAAAACAAGTCACTTTGCAATATGTGTCCATTAACAGTGTCCTACCTATTCTAAGATATCCCCTTTTGTATTGGCTGCATCAGCTCCTCAGTTCGATATAGTTAAAGACCTGTTTGATCTATCCTGATTGGCTGCCAGCACTGGTTGCTATAGCTAGAGACCTGTGTGATCTCTCCTGATAGGCTGCCAGTGCTGATCGCTATAGCTACAGACCTGTTCCATCTCTCCTGACTGGTTGCTATAGCTGCAGACCTGGCTTCTACTGCAGCCTAGTAGAAGCAGGTAAACACGCCCCTGAATTCAAAATGAAACCAAGAAAACAGGACTGAGGTGAGATGAAAACAATGTATGAGACAGGCCCCCTTTTAAGGGAAAATATTACAGTAGTTAAATTCTTTTTCTATAAAATAAGAAAATAATTTAAACAATTAATAGTACGTTTTTAAACTGGCCTTTTATCATCAATTTGTCCCTTCTAGTGGGTGAAATGTAATCTTATCCATAAGCACTTACTAACAATGGCCATTTCCTTTTGTGTCAAAGAGTATGTATGGCCTGTCATGGTGTTCAGCTCCACCTGAGTTAATATCTGATTTTTGTTAACTTTTAAAATGTCTGGTTTTCTTGCATACACAAAGAATGGCGCTGCACCCCAAGGACACAAAAAAGTCAATTCTACATCTTCATTTTCACAATCATTGGAGAGTACAGTAGCCAGCCACCAGTGCCGAACACACTCACCAACATTGTAGCACACCGATTCCCTTGATGTCTGTGTAGAGACTACTGTTTGTTCAAGAGTGAACATGTCAAGACAAGAAATCTCTGAAGCTGTTTCTTAGGGTATGTTCACACGGCACCTTGTCTCCGTGTGAACATCCGCTTTTGTGATGCGTGTCTGGGGCCATCTGAATGGACCCAGACACGCATCTAACAATGATTAGTGTGTTTAACAATGCCGACACTGCAAGACACGCAACAGCGTTCACATGAGTGATGCCCGATGCATATTTGCATAGTGTCTGTCCGATGCATCTTTCGAAAGCGCTCCATGCATTGATATGTCAGTTCTTGTAGCGCATCTGAAAGACACATCGGACAGATGCAATGCAAATACACATCGGCGATCACTCATGTGCACGCCGCTGCGTTTCTCGCATTGCCGGCAGTGTTAAACACACTGCTAATTGTTGGATGCATGTCTGGGTCTGTTCAGACGCATCACAAAAGCGGGTGTTCACACGGACACAAGACGCCGTGTGAACATACCCTTACTTCCTGACTCTGTGGTGGGCAGATGCTTCACATGATTGACAAGACTGCTGGCTGTAAACTGCTCGGGGCATTCACTGTCTACCCTGTTCATTCTCAGGTTGAGCCCTAACAAAGCTTTCTCCTCTGTCCTCTCCTGCTTCTAAGCTGTAACATAATAAAATTATACAGTAATATCTAAAAATCATTATTATTATTATTATTATTTATTTTAAAGTGCCATTGATTCCAGGGCGCTGTACATTTGAGGGGGTTACATACATTACATAAGTCAAACAGATACATTTGGATAAGGGATAAGACAATTGGCACGACAGGGGGAAAAGAGAGACCCTCCCGCGAGGCTTACAATCTACAAGGGGGGGGGAAAGACAGGAGGTGAGGGGCAGACATGTCTGTGGAGGAAGTAGTGGACAATTTTTAGTGAAGGTTATAGGCAAGCCTGAAGAAATGGGTTTTCAGGTTGCTTTTGAAGCTGGTGAAATCATGGATTACTTGGTAAATATAGACCCCACACTTTTAGCCCACAAGCTGAACAGATCTGAATTCCAGATTTTCGAATTGGCATTGAAATAGTTATATTTTAAAATATGATCCCATAGCGATCGCAACTTGAATTTTGGTACAGAATGCTAGGAATAGCAGGCAACATGTTTTTTTGGAAATTTTTAAATTAAACGTTTTTTTTCGGAAATGTGTTTTAAAATTTTGTATGAAAAGCCTGTACAGTTCTGAGTAGAATGGTGTTTATTTTGTTTCTCTATCTTTTTTCTAGCCTGAGTTATGAGGATAAATATAAAGACAGGCAACACCAAAATTCACACATTTTCCGAACTTTGAAAATCAATTAAAAATAGAAAAAAAATTCTATAATTTTTTTTTCTTCACATTTTGTATTCTCTGACACACTACTACCAAATAACAAAATCTCAAAAGAAAATATAGAGGTAAAAATCATTGGTTCACTTGACATGGAATGACCTCATAAAGCCCCAACTGGTGGAGGGCTGCAGTGATAGTTGACTTTGTGGAACTTTCTCCTATCTCCCTACTCTACTGCATCTCTGACTCAGCCACCCGTGATCTTGGGGTTCTTCTTTACCTCTCTCACTAAGGCTCTTTTCCCACGAATGCTTAGTTTGGCTGGATGGCCAGGTCGAGGAAGTGCTGTGCTTTGCCACCATTCTGTTTCTGAGCTCATTGGGCAGTTCCTTAGACCTCATGATTCTCATGTGCTCTGACATGCACTGTGCGCTGTGAGGTCTTTTTAGACAGGTGTGTGCCCTTTTCCCAATCAAGTCCCCAAACATTTAATTAAACACAGCTGGACTCCAATAAAGGAATAGAACCATCTCAAGGAAGATCAGAAGGAAATGGACAGCATGTGAGTTAAATATGAGTGTCAGAGTAAAGGGTCTGAATACTTATGACCATGTGATATTTTCAGTTTTTCTTGTTTAATAAATTTGCAAAAATATCTACATTTCTGTTTTTTTCCTTTCAAGATGGGGTGCAGAGTGAACATTAATCAGCAAAAAAAATGAACCAAATGGCTGCAATGAAAGAAAGAATGAAAAATGTGAAGGGGTCTGAATATTTTCCATACCCACTGTACATTGCATCCAGTTGTTACAAACTTTTAGCTGTAAAATGTATTAGGTTTGTAGATTTTTTTTTTTCAGCCTCTGGTCATAAACAACAAATTGTTTCATTTACTAACATGAAACCAAGATTTTTAAAATGGTTTTACTCTTATTTCAGTCCTAGCCCAAATTTCAGAACACTTATATTTCTGACTCTTAAACTTCCTTTATTAAATTGTATTCATCTAGTAGAATAATACTCTTGAATGCAAGGCAGTAATAATTTCTGGATTATCACTTACCAGACTGTAAGGATATTACTGTATTATTGTGTGCTAATTTGTTTCACATTTTTTATCTCAATGTGTTTTGTAATGTCGCTAGGGAAAGCAAACAATGAAAACGGAATTTAATGGAGAAAAATTTTAAATGTGACACACATGAAAAGTTACTGGGATGTCTTGCATACAAATCAGACCAGGTAGATGGAAATAGCCTGTAGAAAGTTGCTATAGTGACATTACCGCATAGTAAGTGAAGTAGATATTGCAGTTCCCATTAATGCTGAATTTTCTATTATGAACACAGGTATTTTAAAGGGGTTGCCCAGATCAAATAAAAATAAATAGACCACTGGCGCCAAATAAAAAAAAAACTCACTTTCCTTCTCTCCTCTGTTTCAGCACTGGTTCTCCTCGGTCTTCTGTTTAACTTCTGTTTTCTTCCAAACCTGATGCCACTACTGCAGCCGCTGATTGACTGCAGTGATCACATACCATTGCCTTACAATACAGTTCAGAGGTTCAGAAGTGAACAGCTCCTAACGGAGATGTAATCAGCGAACTGTCACCACTTCTGCCAATCATCAGCTGCAGCGGTGACATCCCATCTAGTAGAAAAAAAGAAGACAGTGAGGACCCAGCGCTGAAAAGGAGGAGCGAAGGTTAGTGAGTATATGGCTTTTTATATTTTTATTGCCACCAGCAGCTGATGGTTTATTTTTTATGTTAACCAGACATCCCCTTTAAATGTACAGCTGACTTTACATTTCACTTATTCTGCTTTTTTCAGGACAGTAAAAAATACAAACATAACATATACACTGTATATAATGTATATACACATATAGAATCAATAACTATTTCAAGATTGTATCTAAAAAGCCTATACCCAAGACATCTCAACAGCTAGTAGCTATTACTTTTTATCAAAAAATTGGTGCATAACAACTTGTAAGTATTGTACATTAATAAACATGGGTGCAAGTGGGATATTAGAGCTGTCAAACAAGAAACGCAAGTCAGAAAAAAGCCTGCAGGCCTCGAGAAGGAGGAAGAAATAATGTGCAAATCCATTGTAACGCTGTATTGTGAAACCCTGTGGACTGTTGGAAACTACTAACTGTAAAATAAACTAATAAACTTGGAACTTGGAAAGAGGTGCTTTGGGGACAAACAAAATAGTGCATACAATTTACAGTCTTATAGACTTTTTTAAAGGTAAGCCTCATCTTTGTTTATTGTTTCTTTTTTTTTTTTACTGCCCACTTTAAATATATCAGTTTTTCTTGTATTATGTCCCTATTTCTTAAGGCATGTACATAATGTTTGAAGAATAGAGGTATACTTACTGATCCTCAGACAGCTCAGATACCAATTCCAACAAGATACAGAAAAGCTGCAATTCCATATGGAAAGTTTCCACGGTGCAAAATACGAATAAGCATACTACTCACACACCTACTACCCCTTAATATCATACTTATATGGTGTCAGTCATAAAGTTATACTTAGTGCACTGTGTTGGTGTTACAGCCTATTGATGACATCCAAACTATTCAATGAAGCGGGCTGTCCAGCCCCCTCAAATGCTCAACACCAATATTGATATCCCATATCTCCCATACTGGCAAATACTAAATCATAAATAGCAATTCCCAACAGAATACAGAAATAAACAACAGTGCACTGAAGGGGAGATTGGACAGATACTGCAAAATACTTGTAAAGTAGCACTTTTCTTCACTCTCTAAAGGAGTGGGGGCTGCATGGCATTTGATTTGCACATAAAAAGGCTGCTATGGGATGCCAGACTTATATCACGTGTAATGCACCAAGTTACTGACATCCCACACTCCCCAACATAAAAAGGTCACACTGAGTGCTGAAAAAATAACAAACATGAAGTATTACCTGATATTTTGGTCAAAATGCGCCAGCTTGCAACCCGCTCAAGCGTCCGCATGGTCTTGCAATATACATAATTGTATGATTGATACCCTATTTACATCTTTATTTTGGTGCAGGTATTGTATTAGGGTCACCACCCCCTCAGGCATAGAAGGTGTGAGAGTGGTCTGCCTATTAGTACTTTGCACCTGAGGAACATCTCCCATATGGCATTGCGGCTTCTCTGTTAGGAACTGGTTTCGGAACTGCCTGAAGATCAGTAAGTAGGTCTTTTATACTTCTGTGATTTATATTTAAGTCTTGTCCCTTTTTTCTGTGAAGTGCTTTTAATGTTAGTGGGGATCCTTTACGCAGATTTTGAGACTGTTTATTTTGTCCAAAATATCAACTAATACCTCATGTTATATATTCTTTCAGCATTAAGTCTGGCTTTTTGATGTTGATGTTGAGTAGTGTGGGATCCATAAACAAAATGAGGCTCAGTTTAATGAAAGTGCAAATTTACTTTTCTTAAACTTTCCAGCTTTCTTTGTTACAAAATAACTTCAGCTTATCACATGCAACATTGTATTCCATATACATTTGGAAAGGCTGTAGAGTCAAATCCTCAGAACTCTGAGGTGACTCACAGTCCATATGAGGTCAGTGGCTGGTCAATATTAGATGTTATAAAGCTGTAGACATGTATGCTGATCACCAGAACAGTCAGAGTAGTGTGGGATGTTATTAGCTTGGTGCACTACACATGATCCAAAAGAAGCTTACTTATATGCAAAGTTAATGCCATGCAGTACACTTCCTCCCAAGACTGGAAAGAGGGACGGCTTTACCATTATTTTGTACTTGTGCAATCTGCTCTTCGGTTCACAGTGGGTTTTTCTGCATTCTGTTGAGAATTGTTATTTAAGCCTTTGTATTTGCAAGCATATGGAAGTATAGAATGTCAATATTGGTGCTCAGCACTTAGAGGTGCTGGGCAGCCTACCAAATAATTGTATTACTGTATGATTGACACCATATATAGATTTTTATTTTTGTGCAGGTATGATAATAAGCCAACCACCCCCTTATACATAGAAGGTGTTTGAGTGGTCTGCCTATTAGTACTTTGCACCCTCCCATATAGCATTGTGACTTCACTGAATCCTATTGGGAATTGGTTTCTGACCTTCCTAAGGATCAGTAAGTATGCCCCCAACATTCTATGATTTAGGTTACAATTTTGTCCCATTTTTTCTGTGATGTACATAAATAAACTATTAAATAAATAAAATAAATATCCTAAATAAACTATTAATTTGATTGACTAAGTAATATCTTAAATAGTGATGAGCGAACCCTAAAAAGTTTGAGTTCGAGTCGAACCGCGAACTTTGAGAAGTTCGGTTCCAAGTTCGAGTCGAACTCGAACTTTGAACTCCATTAAACTCAATGGAAGAAGATATTCAGGTTCATTTGTTATACCTATACAGGTGAGGAGAAGCTGCAATTAGCATCCATAACAGTAAACTGGATACATGGAATATCTTAGTGAAGAAAATTTGGCTCTAAGATTCACAGAAAAAAAGTGAGAGGCTAAAATACTTAATTCCTTTCAATGTCTAACTGAAAAGATGAGGACAGTGTAGCTATAGGAGGTGCAACAGTAGCAGCTGCTACAGCGCCCCTTTGACACATAAGATGCCACCAAAATAGTCAGTCAGGATAGTGCCCTTGTCAGCCAGACCGTTCTGGTTATATTTTTACTGGAACAAGCATTAGACACTATGTAGCAGCAGGTCCCAGCAGTGACGGAGAAGGACTAGGTGGACACATAGCCTTACTCGACTGTTTTGCAATTGTATAGGTCTTCTTTAGGCAGTGGTTTGGGGGAGGGTGCAGGATGGCAGTTCAGCTCACAGAGTAGAGCGCATGAGGCTAGCCAGGGCTCTGGTGGCAGTCAGGATGAGGAAGTGGTTGGAGGATGAAGAGGCGGGGTGGACACTGATTACCCTTCAGTGGTAAGAGGTAGGCACAGATTACAGAAGGAAGAGGAGGAGGAAGAGGAAGAAGATCCCATTAGTGCCCCTCGACCCCAAGGCTTGGAAGATCCCGGCAGCATCTCCCACATGAGTGCTTGGATGCTACATTACCTGCAACATGATCCACACATTAAGGCAATAAAATCGAACAGCGAGTTAAAGAAGCGGAGGGATCCTATCCGGTTTGAACTCGTTCTCTTGGCTGTGGCATATTAACTGCTTGCAGACGCAGAGCAGTGAGATAGTTCTTTGTGAGGACTCCATCTGCAGGAGGAGGGAAGGGATTTCAGTGCTGACACTCAGCTTCGCCGGAGACAACACTGTTTTTTTTTTTTTTAATTTTTTCCACTAGCACAAAACAATCGCCATGCCTATTAGAAAGGTCAATGCTGCTGATGCTGGTGATGCCAAGGATGAGCCCAAGAGAAGGTTGGCACAGTTGATAACTAAACCAGCTCCACCAAGAGTCGAACCAAAGCCAAAAAACAAAAAGGCAGCAGTAAAGGAAAAGTCTGAGGACAAAAATGTTCCAGCAAAGGGAAAGAAAGGAGCAAAGGGTAAACAGACTGAAGAAGCTAACAAAGAAGAAGCTAAGGAAGATCTGCTACCCGAAAATGGAGAGACAAAAAGTGATGAGGCCCCAGCATCCGATGGAGGAGACAAGGAATCCAAATCTGAATAACCTACATCTGTTCAAGTCTTTTATCAGTGGTTCCTGTACCTCCCTTGTTCAATTCGGAGGAATATTTTTATCAGCTATCTTGTAAATGCAAGTTTTTAGTTGTTTAATTCTAGAAAACACATTTTTAAAATAGGAGGGAATCCCATCATGTCTTTCTTTTTGAGTTTTTTTTAATTATATTAAGTATTTTGGAATGCTATGCCCATTATATGCAGTTGTCAATTTTCTAGGAATTGTGATGAGGTGGTACCTGAGGGAGACAAGACGGTTAAATGCGTACATTTTTTTTTTTTCCTTTCTTTGTATCCTAATGCCTTCTGCTATCTTACTAACGGATTCCCTGACATGGTGTAGGGATGGCAAAGCCCAGTGCTCCTATACTGGCTGACAAGGATGATATTTTTTTCCAACAAATTAAAAAAAAGATTTGGATTTCCCTCTAAAAAAACAAAGAACAGCACTTCCTGGGTGGCCACCCTCCTAGAGCCAAGTTACAAGACAAAAGTGAGCAATTTCCTTCCACCCACACAAAGTGCCAGTAGAATGCATAAATTTGAGACAGGGCTCATTGACCAATTTGAGACATCTGTTGCAACTTCTTCACATTCTAATGTCACGGTGGAACAACGTCAGCAACAAGGCAACAGTAGAAATGGCAAACAGCCACAGCAGGCAGTGTGGCAGAACCCTACTGGGAGACATTTGGCAATCGATTTTTACTACCTCACCTACGCCTGCAAGGCAGCATTCAGACACACAGAGACCGCCTTAAGACCATGGTCCATGACTACCTGCAGCTCAACATCGATGTTTTTGGATTTAGCCTAGACTAGACCCATTCAACTTCTGGGTGTCCAAACTAGATGAATGGCCTGAGCTTGCTCGAAACGCCATAGAAGTTTTATCCTGCCAAGCAGCCAGGATTATCTCAGAAAGCATATTCAGCACAGCTGGCAGAATGTTAACTGACAAACGTATCCATCTTTCCCCTGACAATGTGGATCATTTGACATTTATAAAAATGAATCAAGCATGGATCTCTGACCATCTTGTTGCTATGGTTGCTGATGTCACTGACCAGTAAACTGTAGCACGTCTTCTTGACAATGTGAAATATACATTTAAACTACACTACATCTCATGTCTGTAGTTCCTGTGCCTGCTGCTACGACAAATTGTATTCTACTGTTGCTAACAGCTAGATTTACAAGTCTTACAGCTGAATTTATTTTGAAATATACACCTGTATGAACTTGATGTTCACTGCATACACCTCTCAGACCTCCTCCTTGTAGCTCTCCAAATCTTTATTTTTTAAATGCCTCCACCATCAAATGTACTAAGTCCTGTTATCCTGAACCTTGATGTTTCCCATTGGCATGTTCTTGCTGCCGCCAATGGTACTGCAGCCTGATCTTGTTGAACCGGAACCTCCATGTTCCCCATTGGCATGTTCTCGCTGCCACCAATGGTACTGCCATCTAATCTAGTCCAGCCTGCAGAGGCATAAGTTCAAATTCTTGGGCCCTGGTACGAAAAGTGAAATGGGGCTCCTGCCAGTTACCATGTGCCACAACCTCAAACAGTCACACTCCAAATTCGACAAAAGACCAAAGAGCTGTTGAAGAACACCAGAAACAAAATTGTAGCCCTGCACTAGGCTGAGAAGACTGAATCTGCAATAGGCAACCAGCTTGGTGTGAAGAAATCAACTGTGGGAGCAATAATTAGAAAATGGCAGACATACACGACCACTGATAATCTCCCTCGATCTGGGGCTCCACGCAAGATCTCACCCCATGGGGTCAAAATTATCACAAGTACGGTGAGCAAAAATCCCAGCACCACATGGGGGGACCTAGTGAATGACCTGAAGAGAGCTGGGACCAACATAACAAAGACTACCATCAGTAAGACACTATGCCGCCAGGAACTCAGATCCTGCAGTGCCAAACGTGTCCCCCTGTTTAAGCCAGTACATGTCCTGGTCCATCTGAAGCTTGCTAGTGAGCATTTGGATGATCCAGAAGAGTATTGGGAGAATGACATATGGTCAGATGAAACCAAAGTAGATCTGTTTGGTAGAAACACAACCTCTTGTTTGGAGGAGACAGAATGCTGAGTTGTATCCAAAGAACACCATATCTCCTGTGAAGCATGGGGGTGGCAACATCATGCTTTGGGGCTCTTTCTCTGCAGGATGAATGATCCATGTACATAAAAGAATGAATGGGGCCATGTATCGTGAGATTTTGAGTGCAAACCTCCTTCCATCAGCAAGGGCATTGAAGATGAAACGTGGCAGGGTCTTTCAGCATGACAATGATCCCAAGCACACAGCCACGGCAACAAATGAGTGGCTTCGTAAGAAGCATTTCGAGGTCCTGGAGTGGCCTAGCCAGTCTCCAGATCTCAACCCCATAGAAAACCTTTGGAGGGAGTTGAAAGACCGTGTTGCCCAGCGACAGCCACAAAACATCACTGCCCTAGAGGAGATCTGCATAGAGGAATGGGCCAACATACCAGCAACAGTGGGTGCCATATAACAGGGTCATGTGATTTTAGCAGCCAATGAGATTCCCTACACCCTCAGTGATGACGTTTTTGACACTCTTCTGTGCTATGTACTGTTTGGATGGGTGCCAAAAGTGCAGGAAGCAGATAAAAGTGAAACTAAAAATGGTGCGTCGAGCGCACGTGTCGAATGCAAACTTTACTCGAACGAACCGTAAAACGCTCGGTTCGGCTCGAGTTCTCGAGCGAGAAGTTTGACTTGAATTTAACTTTTCTCGAACCTTTCGATCAACACTAATCTTAAAGCAACCCTCCAGTAAAATGTTACTAAATACACAGAAAGTATATTTGACATATCTGGTCCCTTCATTTTCCATCTTGCTGCCATGGATTGTTTGCTTCCCAGTCTTTTCTTTAGGTATGTAGAATAACCACGCTACCTTGAACACCACGTGTGTCAAACTCAGGCCTGCCGGCCAAATCTGGCCTGCAGTGTAATTTTATTTGGCCCGTGAGTAACAGCTAGGCAATGTACAGAAGATACTACATGCTAAGAGAGCAATACATGTGCGTAAAATCTCAGAAGGAAACACACATAGGTAAAAGTGTTATTCTTCCAATTTCAATTTGTGGCTTTCAGTCATTGACAATTCACAAATAAGATTTCAATAATAGTCAGCCAGCATGGAAAAACTCCACTTACTCTTGTACCATTTCTCTAGCCATGCAATGTCCTTATGAAACCTTTCACCATGTTCATCACTGACAGATCCAAGGTTGGCTGGGAAAAGTCCAAATGAGAATGAAGGAAATGTCTTTTAAAGGGGTTGTCTCGTTACAATGATTGGGTTTTAATTAAAAGATCTTTAAAAAACAAGCAGCTTTGCAATATATGTTCATTACAAATGTCCTACTGATTTTGAGTTAGCCCTGTTAGTAGTACTACATCAGCTTCTCAAATTTCTATAGCAGCTGACCAGTTGATCCTTATCTTACTGGCTGTCAGGTCTGTATGACTCATCCCCTCCTCAGCCCCTCCCGCACAGAATGCTTCTGTAGTGGAGGGAGGGGGAGTAAGGACTCTGGCTTCTGTGTCCATGCTGCCTGGATTAACCCTGTGTGTGCCTGCTTCCTCCTGCTCTCTACACAGATAGATGTGACAGCACTGACCCTGTGTGTTACGATAATCATGATGTGACTGTGGAACTGTAACTATAATAATACTATACAGATCAGGGAGGCTTGTGAATACTTCATGCTGTGCTGTACTAGTGACACATAGTAACACTTCCCAGCTGCCCTGTGTCTGTTCTGACAGGGGTTGTTGTTGCTGGAGATGTGGAGACTTGTAAGCTAAGCAGGGGATATAGGAACACATGCATCCCCTCTGCTCTTAGCATACACAGCAGCTTCACAGACCTCTCTACACTCATAGATCAGCCCTCTCCTGCAACAGACCTAGGCAGGCACACACAGGGTTAACTCTGGCAGCAAACCCCCTCCCCCTTGCTGTATAGAAGTTGGAGATCTGCCTGTGTGTTGAGGGGAGGGGGGAAGAGGGAGCAGAAGAGACAGACCAAGAAGCACGCCCCTCAATTCAACTATCAGGCTCACTGACAGGCTGAAAGCTTGTAATGAGACAACTCCTTTAAGGACATCATGCAATCTATTGCCTTGAATGTCATGAGCATGTTTTCCACAAGAAAGACATAGTTTTGTGACCTGCTGTTTCCAAGAAATTTAGAAATGATATCTTTTAAGGCTCTCCATGCAACTTGTTTGTACCTTGTAGGAGACCATCAAAGTGACTGTCCTTTACTATCTGCTTAAACTGTGGGCCAACAAAAATTCCTTCTTTAATCTTTGCATCACTTATTTGTTGAAACATCTGTTGTAAGTAACAAAAGGCCTCATTTTGCTTGTTCAACATTGCACATATTGGCTAGTCATGTAAAAGCAATACAAAAAATATTTCATACTGTGTTTTAGAAACCTTATGTGATAGGAACAATCTGAATTGATTTCTGTAATCAGTAATTAAAACTCTATGTAGAAGATCCACATTCATGAAAAAAAAAACCCTATCTCATATAATCTCACTTTCTCATGTAATCTCATGCCATCTACTAACTGTGTAATGTATAATCCCATCCTGTCTACTAAAGGAGTAATGTATAATCCCATGCCGGCTTCTAAAGGTGTAATGTATAATCCCATGCCATCTACCGAAGGAGTGATGTATAATTCCATGCCGTCATCTAAAAAGGTAACGTTTAATCCCATGCTGTCTACTGAACAGGTAATGTATGATCAGATGCCATCTAATGAACGTGTTAGATATAATCCCATACCATTGACGGAAAGTGTAAAACTGAAAGGGAATGTCTATTCACAAATGCCAGAAGTCTAGGAAGCAAAATAGGTGAGCTTGAGGCGCTAGTTCTAGAGGAGCAAATTGATGTGGTGGGTGCTGCTGAATCATGGCTGGACTCCTCGCGTGATTGGGCTGTCAACCTTCAAGGTTATAATCTATTTAGGAACGACAGGGCAAACAGAAAGGGAGGAGGAGTGTGTCTGTATGCAAGAAGTGATATGAGGGCAAATGTGAAAGAGGCAATAGAGGGTGAAAATGGTGAAGATGTGGAAACATTGTGGGTGGAAACACAAGGAGGGGTTGGCGTAATCTATAGACCCCCGAATATCACTGAGGAGATAGAAGAACAGGTGCATAATCAAATGGTGCAAGCAGCACAAGCGGGTACAGTGGTAATAATGGGTGGCTTTAATTACCCAGACATTGACAGGGCTCACGGTTCTGCTTGAACTGCAAATGAAAGGAAGTTCCTCAATCTGTTAGAGGATAATTTTATGGGGCAGTTTGTGGAGGATCCCACTAGAAGTGATGCTCTGTTAGATCTGGTACATTCTAACAAAGCAGAACTTGTTGGAGCGGTCACTGTTTCTGAAAATCTTGGTAACAGCGACCACAATATAATTCATTTTAGTGTAAACTAGAGAAAGCAAACATAGAGCCGAAGGGCCAAAAAATGGCCAATATCCCCTTATTAGGGCCGCAATTAGAGATGGGCGAATTTCTCGAAATTCGGTTCGCTCACTTCGCCGAATTTCCCGACAAAAAATAACTTCGTTCCGAATTACTTCGGGACGAATCATGTTAAAAAACAGCTATTTCCAGGCTGCACAGAGCCTGCAGGGTGCTGTAGAAAGTTGTGCCATGCTTAAATATGCAGAGGGAGCTTGGTTGGTCTTCATACAATGTTGTGTTTTAGTATGACACGCACATGACTGCCGCCGCTCTTAGAATCGCTTCACTATAAAATTCCCTGGGCACTTAAGAGGGCAAAACTGACCAAAAAACTGAAGGAGGAATGTAGCCTGATAAAGTCATGGCAGCAACAGCTGGAAAAAAGCAAGCTGAGGGCTCAGGTGGCAACATCAGTGACAGAGTGTGGAGGTGACGGCGGCAGCCACAGCAGCATGAGGTCAGAGAGTGGCACAATGACATTCTGGAGGTGGCAAAAACAGGAGTAGGCCAAAGAGTGGCACAATGACACAGTGTGGAGTTGACGGCATCAACAGCAGCAGCATGAGGTCAGACAGTGGCACAATGACACAGTGTGTAGGTCACGGCAGCAGCCACAGCAGCAGCATGAGGTCAGACAGTGGCACAATGACACAGTGTGTAGGTCACGGCAGCAGCCACAGCAGCAGCCTGAGGTCAGACAGTGGCACAATGACACAGTGTGTAGGTCACGGCAGCAGCCACAGCAGCAGCATGAGGTCAGACAGTGGCACAATGACATTCTGGAGGTGGCAAAACAGGAGTAGGCCACAGAGTGGGACAATGACACAGTGTGTAGGTCACAGCAGCAGCCACAGCAGCAGCATGAGGTCAGACAGTGGCACAATGACACAGTGTGTAGGTCACGGCAGCAGCCACAGCAACAGCATGAGGTCAGACAGTGGCACAATGACATTCTGGAGGTGGCAAAACAGTAGTAGGCCACAGAGTGGCACAATGACAGAGAGTGGAGGTGACGGCGGCAGCAGCATGAGGTCAGACAGTGGCACAATGACAGAGTGTGTAGGTCACGGCAGCAGCCACAGCAGCAGCATGAGGTCAGACAGTGGTACAATGACACAGTGTGTAGGTCACGGCAGCAGCCACAGCAGCAGCATGAGGTCAGACAGTGGCACAATGACACAGTGTGTAGGTCACGGCAGCAGCCACAGCAGCAGCATGAGGTCAGACAGTGGCACAATGACATCTGGAGGTGGCAAAAACAGGAGTAGGCCACAGAGTGGCACAATGACACAGTGTATAGGTCACGGCAGCAGCAACAGCAGCAGCATGAGGTCAGACAGTGGCACAATGACACAGTGTGTAGGTCACGGCAGCAGCCACAGCAGCAGCATGAGGTCAGACAGTGGCACAAGGACACAGTGTGTAGGTCACGGCAGCAGCAGCATGAGGTCAGACAGTGGCACAATGACATTCTGGAGGTGGCAAAACAGTAGTAGGCCACAGAGTGGCACAATGACAGAGAGTGGAGGTGACGGCGGCAGCAGCATGAGGTCCGACAGTGGCACAATGACATTCTGGAGGTGGCAAAAACTGGAGTAGGCCACAGAGTGGCACAATGACAGAGAGTGGAGGTGACCGTGGCAGCAGCATGAGGTCAGACAATGACATTCTGGAGGTGGAAAAAACAGGAGTAGGCCGCAGTGCCACAATGACAGAGAGTGGAGGTTACGTCGGCAGCAGCATGAGGTCCGACAGTGGCACAATGACATTCTGGAGGTGGCAAAAACTGGAGTAGGCCACAGAGTGGCACAATGACAGAGAGTGGAGGTGACCGTGGCAGCAGCATGAGGTCAGACAATGACATTCTGGAGGTGGCAAAAACTGGAGTAGGCCACAGAGTGGCACAATGACAGAGAGTGGAGGTGACGGCGGCAGCAGCATAAGGTCAGAGAGCGGCACAATGACATTCTGGAGGTGGCAAAAACAGGAGTACGCCACAGAGTGGCACAATGACAGAGAGTGGAGGTGATGGCGGCCGCATCATGAGGTCAGAAAATGGCACAATGACATTCTGGAGGTGGCAAAAACAGGAATAGGCCACAGAGTGGCACAATGATACAGTGTCTAGGTCACGGCAGCAGCCACAGCAGCAGCATGAGGTCAGACAGTGGCACAATCACATTCTGGAGGTGGCAAAAACTGGAGTAGGCCACAGAGTGGCACAATGACAGAGAGTGGAGGTGACGGCGGCAGGAGCAACAGCATGAGGTCAGAGAGTGGCACAATGACACAGTGTGGATGTCATGGCACCAGCAACAACAGCAGCAGCATGAGGTCAGACAGTGGCACAATGACAGAGTGTGGAGGTGGGTGGCAATACCAGTCCCTGGTAAAGATGGTTGGTGGCAGATGGAGAAACTGTCAGCAGATGTGTGGCATCAGGCGGGTGGCGGCATCAGAATAGTGGCTGAGGCAGGTAGTTTGAACCCAGACTCATTTCTCACAGTTTGGGTGAGGCGTCATGGCTGATGTAGTCTGACGCCTAAGGCATTGGTGTGTGGAAATCCTGGCCGATCCACGCCTGATTCATCTTGACAAAGGTCAGTCGTTCCACATTTCCCATGGACAAGCGGGTTCTCCTTGGGGTAACGATGGCCCCCGCCACACTGAACACCCGCTCTGATGCCACACTACTGGCCGGGAAGGACATCTTCACCACTGCAAACTCGGCAAGTTGCGGGCACACATCCAGTTTGGCTGCCCAGTAGTCCAGCGGATCTTCTAACTGGGGTGGTAGAGTGCTGTCCAAGTAGGCCACCACCTGTTGGTTCAGGGTCTGCTCCAGGTCCTGCTGCTGCTGCTGCTGGCGACTGCCCTCCTCACTAGGCGGGTGAAGGAAGCTGCTCATCAGTGACTCCAGACTTAGGTTGCTGCTGATGGAGCTGGTACTGCTCCTACTCCCCCACCTTCCCCCAGCAGCCGCGGCAGTAGTATGTGAGCGCTGAAGAACCCCCCGGTCAGACCTGTCAGAGGAGGGACGATGCCGCACATAGGCAGCGGCCAACTGACTACGGAGGATTTCCCTATAGTATTTGAGTTTGTCCTCCCTCTCAATAGCTGGGGAAAAAGGCTCCCATTTTGGACCGGTAGCGAGGGTCCAATAGGGTGGAGAGCCAGAAGTCATCCCTCTGCCGGATGCTGACTATTCGGCTGTCACTAGCCAGGCAAATAAGCATGCTGCGGGCCATCTGCACAAGTGACTCCGAGGGGCTCACTGCCTCCATCTCCACTGTATACTGCCACGGTGCTTGCGGGTCATCTGCCTCGTCTTCCTCATCTCCATCTACCTCCTCCAGCTGCTCCTGCTCCTCCTCTCTTGTCACCTGGGTAGAAAATCCACTCATTTCACCAGACAATGCTTCTGCTCCAATGTCCTCCTCCTCCTCCATTTCAGTCCCCACCGGACTCATGTGGCCGCGAGATGTAGTCGCCACGTCTCCAGTCCCCTGCCCAGACATATTTTTCAGCATCTGTTCCAGGACATGAAGCAATGGAATGACATTATTCATCCCGTAGTCCTGGCGACTGACAAATAACGTGGCCTCCTCGAATGGCCTCAACAAACGGAAGGTGTCACGCATGAGCTGCCACTGGCTGACATCAAAGTTACACAGGGGAGTACTCCTGTCTGCCTGGATCATCAAAAAATCGTTAATGGCCTTTCTCTGTTCATACAGTCGGTCCAACATGTGCAGGCTGGAATGCCAACGGGTGGACACATCGCATATCAGAGTGTGTTGGGGGAGGCTGTTCTGCCACTGTAACTTGAGGAGGGTGTTCCTGGCTTTGTAGGAATGGATGAAGTGCATGCACAGTTTCCTGGCCATTTTCTGAATCTTCTGAAGATCGGTGGAAGACTTCAGGAACCTTTTCACAACCAGATTGAACACGTGCGCCATGCAGGGCGCATGGACCATCCCTCCTCGGTGCAGCGCGGACACCATGTTACTCCCATTGTCTGTCACCGATTTTCAGTTGGCGCGGAGAAAGCCACACATCGATTTCTTGCTGCATGACGCGGAGCAGTTCCTCCCCTGTGTGACTTCGTTCGCCGAGGCAAGCCAGGTGTAGAACTGCGTGACACCGCTGGGCCCTACACATGTATGATGGAGCAGTACTTGTGGAGGCTGAGATGGTGGTGGTGGAGGAGGAGGAGGAGGCGGACATTGGCGCAGGAGCCGCAGTTTGACAACGTGGAGGAGAAAGCGGCGTCTCCTGTCCAAGTTGTTGGTGTACCTGGGCAGGAAGCACATTCACCCAGTGGGCCGTAAAGGACATGTACTGGCCCTGACCGTAGTTACAGCTCCAGACGTCCGCGCTGCCGTGCACCTTGGAAAAAAACGATAAGCTCAAGGACTGGCCCACCTTCTGTTCTACATATTTATGAAGTGCTGGTACTGCCTTTTTGGAAAAGAAATTACGGCTTGGAACTCTCCATCTCGGCTCGGCACAAGCCATTAGTTCTCTGAACGGTGCAGAGTCCACCATTTGGAAAGGGAGGGACTGCAGTACCAACAACTTGGACAGGAGCTCGGTCAGCTGCTGCACCTTAGGATGGTTGGACGCATACTGTTGTCTCTTTGCAATCGCCTCGCTGAACGACTGCTGGCGCCATGAGTAGCGAGGAGCAGGAGCATCTGGACCGGGAGATGATGTCAAGAGCTCCCTTCTGCAGAGGTGGTGGAGCCTTGACTGGCGCAATGGCATGCGTGCCACTGCTGCTGCTCTTGCTGCGGCGGCAGGATGGACCACCACATCTGAGCCACGTTTCTCCCAGGCCAACGGATGGTGACGCTGCATGTGTTGACACAGGGCCGTGGTGCCAACGTTAGCTCCCTGACCACGCTTCACTTTCTGCCCACAGATTCTACATAGACCCATATTCGGCTCCTCCGGTGTCTTAGCAAAGAACTGCCACACTGCCGAGTATCGGATTTTACCGCCAACGCTCCGCACTAAATGACTACTACTGCCGCTGCCTCGCTGAGCCTCTGTGCCGCTACTTTCTTGGACCTTCGAAGCGGGTTTTTACCTTGTGGCCGCTTGGCTCCCGACCTCACACTGCTGCTACCCTGCTGACTCACGACCACACTACCCACTTGCTGGCTGCGCCGCTGCCTGACGCGCAAGCTGACGCCCTCTTCTCCTGACGATGATGAAGCCCTTGCCTCACCCGGCTCCCAAGTGCGGTCGGCTACATCATCATCTATTTGTGTTTCATCGTCACTGCTGTCCTCATCACCGTCTTGGTATGCAGAGGCTGACCCCTTACAACATGACCTCCCATGCCACTCTCCACATCTATACTTTTCCGCCTACTGCAAGAAGCAGGGGATATTGGCCCAAATTCTTCGCTGGCAAGTAGCTGCTGACTGCCCTCCTCAAATTGTTCATCCTCGCTATATAGTGGCGCTGAGCCCAGACCACATAGTAGATCTCTGGCTGAGGGAACCGGATGGGACAGAGGCGGGTTGAGGACAGGTGACGGCCGCTGACCCGCTCCCGGGCCATGCCAACTAAGGGTGTGTCTGACGTTCCCACCGACTCTTGGCTGGGGTTGTCAGATGTCATCTGGGAGGAAGTGGATGACCTAGTCAACCAATCAAGAACCCTTGGGTTGCTAGTCAGCACACGGCCGCTAGATGACAGCGGCAGTTGTGGCCTCACCGAGTGACCCCTGCTGCGACGTCCCCTTGCTGTGCTGCGACCTGGGCTTGGAATGTTTGTGCCTCTGCCACTCGCAGGTGAAGAGCCTGCCACCTCTCTGTCTGACATACTGTTTGTTCTAAAATGTACAGACACTGTTTGATGAAGATATCTGTATATGATGAATACACACCCTGTATTTGACTCCAAATGAACCCACTAAGAAGCTTGGTAACCCTTGGATATAAATTGCGCTCCACAAATGGGCAGGAAAAATTTACTTGTATGTGCCGTTTAAAAACTCTGTATTTTACTGAATATTAAAGCACAAACAGGCTTAATTAACCTTCGGATATGAATTATGCTACAGAATTTCTTCTGTGGCGGCGAAAAACAAAGTTTCTTTTACTGAGTATAACTGCAGAACAACGGTTAATTAACCCCTGGATGTAAATTGCGCAAAAGAATTGAGCAATCAAAAACGACGAGCTTTGTAGCTTGTTACAATGGCGTGTTTTCTACGCTCTACAACAAGAGAAAAAAATGTAATTAACCTTCGCTTGTGAATTAGGCTGCAGGAAAAATGTATTTTTTGGCGGTGAAAGACTGTTTATTTTAGTCATCACAGCAGAAAAACAACGCTTAATTAACCCCTGGATGTAAATTGTGCCAAACAATTGAGCAACCACAAACTACGAGCTTTGTAGCGTGTTACAATGGCGTGTTTTCTACGCTACACAACAAGAGAAAAAATTGTAATTAACCTTCACTTGTGAATTAGGCTACAGGAAAAACGTATTTTTTGGCGGTTAAAGACAGTTTATTTTTGTCACCACAGCAGAAAAACAAGGCTTAATTAACCCCTGGATGTAAATTGCGCAAAAAAATTGAGCAGCCACAAACTACTAGCTTTGTAGCGTGTTACAATGGCGTATTTTTTACACTACACAACAAGAGAAAAAATTGTAATTAACCTTTGCTTTTGAATTATGCTACAGGAAAATTGTATTTTTTGGCAGTGAAAAAGACGTTTTATTTTTGTCACCACAGCAGAAAAACAACGCTTAATTAACCCCTGGAATAAATTTGCGCAAAATAATTGAGCAGCCAAAAACTACTAGCTTTGTAGCGTGTTACAATGGCGTATTTTTTACGCTACACAACAAGAGAAAAAATTGTAATTAACCTTCGCTTGTGAATTATGCTACAGGAAAATTGTATTTTTTGGCGGTGAAAAAGACGGTTTCTTGGAGTCACCACAGCAGAAAAACAACGCTTAATTAACCTCTGGAGGTAAATTGCGCAAAAGAATTGAGCAGCCAAAAATGAAGTGGTATTTGTATTGTAAAAACGCTGTTTCTTTAAATGAATACAACAGGAACTGGCTTAGATCCCACTTGGATATTCAATGTGCTGTGAGCAGATAGCATTAAAATGTATATGCAGCTGCAGTGGACGCACACTGGACTTCAGATCCAATACCCCAAAAAATCTGAAATAGAACATTAAGAGAAGCAGTCTCTGAGACAAGCTGAGACACCCCACAAAAATCGCTGTATAAAAATCAGTTCTTCAGTAAGAGCTATTACAAGCAGCCGCAGCAGCACCTTCCCTAGTCAGTACAGTGAGAGGAGTGTGAGCTCCCATCGTCGCGCCAAGACTTATATAGTGCGGTGACGTCACAGAATCCCGCCGGTCTCTGATTGGCTTCATCTCTGCACATATCATGCAGGCTATGCCCTTCTTCCTCCCAGAGTGCTTTGCCCCATGTAACGCCATGTGCTCGCAGCCATTTTATCAATCAAAAGCACACTTCGTTCACCCGAAGTCTCCCAAACTTCGACTTCGTTCAGAACCGAAGTTTTCCTGAAATTCTAAACGAATTCCACTTCGTTAGAATCAATTCGCCCATCTCTAGCCGCAATACAGGACATAGACTGGGAGCAGCTATTATCAAATAGTGATGTAGAAGCCAAATGGGAGGGCTTTAAATATACTGTGGGGAAATTGATAATAAAATATATTCCAATGGGTAACAAGTATAGGCAATGAAAACTAAATCCAACATGGCTTCTACTTTCTGTTAAAAGGGCAATATATAATAAAAAAGGGCATTTAAAAATAGTCAGAGGGGTCAGCATTAGCCTTTGAAAATTAAAAAGAGCTTAATAAAATTTGTACAAAAAAAGTGATCAAATCAACTAAAATACAAATTGAAAGGCAGGTGGCCAAGGACAGCAAGACAAACCCCAAGAAATTCTTTAAAACATATAAATGCCGAAAAGCCAAAGTCAGAGCATGTAGGACCTTTAAATAACAGTAATGAGGAGCTGGTCACTGGGGATCAGGAGAAGGGAGGGCTACTAAATAGGTTCTTCAGTTCTGTATATACTAACGAAGAGAAAGTAGCTGATGTGGGCGGGTCCAGTGCGGATGTAGGTGGTGTCAGTACTAATTGGGGCGATGTTAGAACTGATGGGGCAGGCTCAGTGTGGATGTAGGAGGTGTCAGTACTTATGGGGGCAGTGCTAGAGCTGATGAGGTGGGCCCAGTGTGGATGCAGGTGGTGTCAGCACTAATGGGGCGATGCTAGAGCTGGTGGGGTGGGCCCAGTGTGGATGCAGGTGGTGTCAGTACTAATAGGTGCAGTGCTAGAGCTGATAGGGGTGTACCCAGTATGGATATAGGCAGTGCCAGTACTGTTAATGCATCATCTAATATAATTAATTGGCTCAGTGTAGAAAGGGCCCAAGCCAATTTAAATAAACTGAATGTGAGCAAGGCTTCAGGCCCATATTGCTTGCACCCAAGAGTTCTTAAAGAGCTCAGCTCGGTTATCGGTGTGCCGCTGTATATGTTATTTAGAGATTCTCTGGTATAGTGCCAGGAAACTGGCGCAAGGCAAATGTAGTTCCTATCTTCAAAAAAGACTCCAGACTTCCTGTTCCTGCCCCAGCATGTAGAGACACACAGTGCAGCAGCTCCTTTACATCGGGACCCTACCAGCTACATATCTGCTTCTATATCGGCACATCGCACGTGCAATGTGCAGGGGACATACAGGAGAGTGGTCACAGTTAATTGCAGGCTCTCTGTCTGACTCTGCTTGCGGGAGAAGAGCTTTATAGCCCGGAGACCTGCTGAGGTGAAGACAGATTTCCGGCCCGACACTGCAAGGTTTGTGAAGAGCACGGACCTGCTGCGCCTGGGAGCAGGAGATAAAGCACTCTCTCCTGTCGGCAGCTCCTGTGATTGATCTCCTCTCCTCGTGGCTGACAGCCCCGTTCATAAGAAGCATCGCTCCAGTGTACAGCCGACCCTCCCCACGCTGCTGAGAGCAGGGAAGTGACTGCAGGCGGCGGCGGCTCCCTCTCTGACCCCCCCTGCTACTGCCCACGGACTGTCTATCACAGCTGCACTGCTTGCTGACAGCCCCTGTGTCCTCCATACAATATAAGGAGAGGAGGCTCTTTATATACATATCTATCCCTAACTGGACTGCTGCCTCACCTGGGCTCACACCTGCTGGGCTCTGCAGAACTCCCACCAACTCCTGATTCTCCCCTCTGCCCGCGGGGGCTGACTCCACTGACTGTTCATGTCTTCATCTCTCACATAACACAGCTCAGATCCATCTGTTTAAGCTGTGGCGACATCTAGTGGTGGCCGAGCAAAGTGCACTTACCACAACTGCAGTTTCATAGCTCTGAATCTCTCTTCTCCATTCCTCAGATGGACCGCTTCGTCCAAACAATGGGCAAAAGCAAGGCGAATAAGACGCAAAAGGGCGCTAAATCTGAGCTCATTATCACCGACACTGCCAGTAACAGCAAGACAAGTAATGTTGAGACTGTACATAAATCGCTGAGCCCACCGCCACTCTCTCCTTCCAACCCTCCGCCACTACTGCAACCTGCCTCTGATAACACTGATGGCTACGATGAGGGCGCGATTGATGACTCCATGGTGGACTATAAAAAATTGGCCATTGTGGTGGCCCAGAAGATGGCTCCAGATATCCAGGAGACATGTTTGTCAAAATTCAGAACGATATCAACAAGCAGGCTCACCGCACCGATGACCACGAACAGCGCCTCCAAGAGCTGGAGAACAAGCTGGACTCCACCAACCGCGCCCTGGCCCAACTGCGCTCTGACAACCAGCGGCTCTCAGATAAAGTGGACGACTTGGAGAACCGGTCTCGCCGCAACAACCTGCGACTGATCGGGATCCCAGAGTCAGTGGCAGCAAGAGATCTACGTTCCTTGTGTGAGTGCCTACTGCCAGAACTCTTAGGGCTGCCCCAACCATGCAGAGTGGAGAGAGCCCATAGAATCGGCCCAGATCTGCGATCCCGTGACTCCTCAGCCAAGCAGGACCCACAACTGCACCCATCTCTGAGAGAACGCCCACGTCCAGTGATTGTCAAATACTTGGACTTTAATGACAAAGTCAGCATCTTCCGAGCCTTTAAAAATCTCAAGCAGCCACTGGAAATAAAGGGACATAAGATTCTTATATTTGGAGATTTCTCTGTGGAGGTGGCCAAGCGACGTCGAGCTTTCTCATCACTGTGCTCGGCCCTCTACCGCCAACACATTAAGTTCGCCCTCACCTATCCGGCTACTCTGCGAATCTATCACCCAGATGGATCCCTGTCAGCCTTCACATCCCCAGAAGAAGCTTCAAGGACTCTGAGACACCTTCTTAAATCTACAGCAGAGATAGTGGAGGCCTCTTCCCCGGATTCTACGCCTAAAAGAAGAGCAAGCTCCAGAGACTGGTCAGAGACTTCACCGCCTAAATCACCTCCTCTGGGAGATGTTTCACCTAAGGAACAACGCTCCCATTCTGCTTGGCGTGCGGGACCCTCAGGACCTGAACATTCTCTGCAACCTGTATCCTTATTCATTGGGCAGCTCCCCCTTTGTTAACTTTTCCTTTTGCTCAAGTTCAACTCACTGGCTGAACTTCTTATTACGGTCTAACTTTATATATGTCAGTTTAATGATACATTTGATAATGATATAGCCCTTCCCACACGAAATGCCTTACGCATTATGGGTCCCGGTGGGGGGCATTTGCACTATTTGCCTTACTTGGACTTCCTCTCTACATGTTGGAAGTAAGGAAGTTCCCAAAACACTTGGCATTGGCGGTATGTTTTTTTTTTTGGT